>BQNB010082579.1:0-11757 GCA_026074375.1 Tanacetum coccineum
CGCACATATCACTTAATATACTTAAAAAGCACAAGAACTCTTTCAGAGTAGGTTAATAATCTTTATAGGTTATTAGATATGTTTTGGGAATAGTTGGGATTAATCACTACAACCTGGATATCCTACCTCCTATACGATTTCGACTGAGTCTAAATCACAGGAAGTATAGGATAGACTACATATGCATATTCAAGCCTATCGACCTTAGAAACCGCTAATGAAACCATAGTTTATCATTGCACAGGAAAACGTTTTCATAACAATAGTAATGAAGTAGCTAGGTTAGCACGTTTTCTCTCCTAATATCTTCAACTCTTTTAATTTTCAGTAATTTATTTTATTGTAATTTATTTCAAATCAATTCAAACCACTTTTAAAACATGACATGTCAAATTAAAACTAATTACAACTTAGCTCTTGGGATGAACTCGGATTTACCAATTTATACTACCCATGATTTGGTTCTCTACCCGTTAGTGCGTTGTTAGGTAGATCGAGTTTTATAAATTTAAAACTTGGTAAAAATATAATTTAAAATAAAATATGCATCAATTAACCTACTACGAGTTCAAGCCTTAGTCATGACAATAGATTTGGACCTTCCATCTCAAAATTTGAATGCTCAAGCTGAAGCAATGAAGGGTGAGAACGTATCAAAAGAAAATCTATGTGGTATGAACAAAGAGTTTAAGACTCGTCCCGATGGAACACTCTGTATTGAGAAACGGAGTTGGTTACCACGTTTTAGAGGATTAAGGTACTTTATCATGAATGAGTCACACAAGTCTAAATACTCTATCCACCTTAGATCGGATAAGATGTATCATGATCTTAAGAAGTTGTATTGGTGGCCCAATATGAAAGCAGAAATCGCCACCTATGTCAGTAAGTGTCTGATGTGTGCAAAGTTAAAGGCTGAACACCAGAATCTATTCGGTTAATTGGTACAACATGAGATTCCCTAATGGAAGTGGGAAAGAATTACCATGGATTTCGTTACCAAACTACCCAAGACAGCACGCGGATATGACACGATTTTGGTGATTGTTGATCGTCTTACTAAATTTGCACACTTCCTACCAATGAAAGAGATGGATTTAATTGAGAGACTAACAAGATTGTACTTGAAAGAAGTAGTCTCGAGACATGGAGTGCAAGTTTCGATCATCTCAGATAGAGATAGTAGATTTACATCTCATTTTAGTAGTCGCTCTAGAAAGCATTAGGAACTCAGCTAGATATGAGTACTGCATATCATCCAAAAACCAATGGTCAAAGTGAAAGGACCATTCAAACACTAGAGGACATATTACGTGTTTGCGTAATAGATTTTAGAAATGGTTAGGATATATGGAAACCGTAGGGGGGGTAAATATGTTTCATTTTAAAAACTTTAAATCTTTTGTATCAATTTTTTACATTAATTTCTGCCGGCAGTCCCATAAATATATAGGGGCCGCCTAATACATAGAGGGGCCGCCCTATTTTAAGGGACCGCCTCCAAAAGAGGTTTTCAGACTAGATTATTTGTATCAAATCACCAATCAAGTTTGACATAATATAAGAAGTGTCAATAATAGATTTACAATAACTGGCACATACTTCACCAATATATCCACACTCATAATGTTTACTACAAAGAGCTACACAACCATGACTAACACAACATACATAACAATTCACACAATCATAAGCATAATGCAAATATAAAAGTAAAGTGATATATGTAAAGACATAAGTAAAGAGAAAGGTAAAAGAAAATGCAAACCGAACACTGTGATTTATAGTGGTTCGGTCACGAAGCTCCTTTTCGCCCTACTCCACTCCCCGAGTATCCAACTCGAGAGTTACTTCACTAATCAACAAGCTCCCTTTCGGCGGAGAAAACCTTATAATGTTGCTTACATTATTTTCTAACACTAAGCTAGATGTCGAGTTCTTCTTCAGGTACAACCAAACCTGTTATGTTTTATGGCCCAACATAAAAAACCTTGTGTTTTATGGCCTAAACACATAAACCACGTTGCTTACATTATTTTCCAACACTAAGCTAAATGTCGAGTTCTAATCTTAGCTAAAACCAATCTACCACTTCACCAATGTATTTTAAGGCCTAAAATACTAACCAACCCACAATCAACCCATCTAAATATACACATCATTTGGATCTACACACTACTAAAGATTGGAAGACATTGACTCGATCTATATGTAACAAATGTTACAAATGGACTAACTAGACTACATAACTTCAGATCTTAAAAATGACTGAAGTTCTTCTCATGCACTTGAGGAAAGAGGAAAGGATAGAAGATTGGATCACATTTAAACAAGATTAAACAAGTAAAATGATCAAAGGTTTAGAGAGATTTAGTGAGATCTAGAGAGAGAAATAACTAAAAGAAAATTATGCAAAAGGGTTATAAAATTAGTTGGAGATGTCCCACTATTTATAGGAGCTGAAAGCTGACGGTCTGGCAACGGCGGTCTCGGCGGCCCCAGATATATTAGGGAGCCGCCGACCTATAAAGGGGCCGCCACTAGACTACGCTCCACTTTTGTCTTTTTGTGGGGAAAGTTGTATCTGCTATAGAAGCTTCCATATTGGGGGGAAAATCAGATTTCAAATTTTATATTTAAATAAAACATTTCTTTTATTAAAAAGTATTTTACATTTATTTATTTTTGTTAAAAATACTTTTGTAGAAATATAATGGTTAAGAAAAAAAATATTTTTTTTGATCATCCTACAAGTTTAATTTGTTTGTACATACCTTATGTGATTTACATTGGGTGCAAACAAATGTCGGTGTTGATGCAGACTTGAGACATCTAGTGTTGTTGATGCATGTATGCATTGATGATTTATGATTACGAGTAACTTGCGTACTTTACGTTATGTATTACAAGTTACATGTTTGTCATCACCAAAACATAAAGAGATCGTATAGATTAAATATCGTAATATTTTCACTAACAATCTCCCCCTTTTTGATGATGACAAACAATGTAAACTATAGCATATAGTAAAGTTTAAAAGTTACTCGTTTACACTCCCTTCTCCCCTTTTTGTCGAAGCAAAAAGGTATTATGCGGGTAATGGTTGAAGCATATAGGTTAGAGGTTTAAGAAGAAGACATGAGAAAAGGTATGTGCTCTGGGTATATACGTTTGAGGAATGAGAAAAAGGTATGAGAAGTAAAGGTGAAGGTAAGATTGTGTGTTTCTTTGGATAGTTTAGAAAAGGTCATGAGAGGTGAGAAGTAGGCAAGAGAAAAAGGTAGGTACTTCAAGTGTGTAGGTTGAAGGAATGAGGAAAAGGTAGACGCTCTAAGTATATATGTCAGAGGAATGAGAAGAAAATATGATAAATAATGTTGAGGCGGTTTTGAAGTGGAGGAGGTGAAGTATTTGGAGTATGGATGAGCCCTTCATCGTATTTGACAATCTCCAATCCTATCTTCCTATAAAGGTAAGCTTGCATCATCCTAGTGAAGTCTTCTATCATCATGGTTTAACCAGCTCCTTGATATTTACCCACATATCTCCTAGCTCCCTCTTGCTCATTGCGTCCCCATGATAATATCATTCCTTGTATATTTACTCTAACGGGTCCATGGATTAAATAAATTACCATTGATGCTCAAAAAGTTCGATGAAATTTAAATGAGTAGAGTGCTTGCAAGTGCTCCCCATCGGTGTATGCTCCCCCTTTGTTTGAGGAACCAAGAAATCAAGATATTGTTGTGCTACAAAACAAAGTTAGTAAACAAGTGCACATATACATATAGCAAAACATTATTGCGGGGAACTGTTATGCACAAAAAAATTAAGGGTTTTATTATTCTAAAGTATGACACTTTGAAAGAGAAGTAGAAACTAGACACAAGTAATCATTATTTTAAAAACAACCTAAATGATGAAATAAAAAGAATCGAGACGTATGTTTACGAAGAAAGATTAGACCGACTTTTAATAAACGAGAATGGGATTCGTTTATTGATTGACACAAAAATATTATGAGAATGACCTTTTAAGGAGACTCGAATGACCACTTAATATTTGGCAAATATGATCAAATATATATTCATATATCTTTATATATATTTATTATAATTTATTGGCAAAATATGTCAAAATATATATATATATATATATATATATATACTTTAAAAGAATAAAAAGAAAAATAAGACGAGGATGGAGACGATGTGCTTTTGGATGTGAATGAAAATGATTCCATAGAGCCGAAAAGTGGGAAAGGATGAGCGATACTAAAGAAGGAACGTGTTGACGAGAGGTTGATAGAAAAGATTGATATATCATTTGCACTAACAATTGATGTGCATATGATCCTATCGAGACAAAGGTGGATGATTGGGAATTTAAAGGTTTGTTTGGTGTTTTGTTGGTTGACAATGTTGAGGAACAAAGTGGGATGTGAAATGAGGTGGTAGTTCTTTCATGGTGGAATAATAATGAGAGACTCAACAATGTGGTGACTCAATAACACTTGAAGATTTAATATCTTCTTTATGTTCTTCACTTTTTAGAAAGTGGAAAGTTTAACGAAGGAGTGACATTTGCATTTCGCAAATTACTTAAATATTTCGGATGAAATAATTAAGTTGTCAAGGGATATAGGAGGAATTCTAATAGTAACAAGACTATTAGAAGAGAGAAGAAACGTTTAGAAGTGAGAAGAAACGTTAGAGATGAGGAGACTTATTAGAAGTGAAACGACTACTAGAAGAGAGAAGAAACGTTTAGGAGTGAGAAGAATCGTCTATGAATTTGAGACAAGACGTATGCGAGATGTGAGGACCAAGGTTTGTATGTGAGGGGATTTATTGTGAAGTGATGGATTGTAAGTCTATCAAATGTAAGGAATGTGTTTGATAATGATGCTTTATGAGTATGAGGATGACCCATTGATCTATAGAGAGATATTGGGTATAGGTTTGGGTGTAGAGTAGATGTCAGCTCGTAGCAGAAGAGAGAAAATGTTTGGTAATGGATTAATAAAAGAATGAACGGTATTACAAGCTTGCTGCTGGTGGTCCTAGATATATCTAGGGGCCGCCTGAATATGTCTGGGGGCCGCCGGACCGCCAACAGGAGAGGGCTTGGTTTTTGACAAATTTTGTAAAGGAAGTGACATTTTAATTTGCATTTCGCCAATTAAAAATGCTTAAAATACTTTGGATGAAGTAATTAAGTTGTCATGACACGGAATGGAACACAGACTAGAATCGAAACTAGAAGAAAATAATAGAACGATATATGGAATGTGTTCCATCATTCCTAAACCTAGACGAATATATTTTAACGATTCGTGGTTGAGGGGTAAAGAAAGAATGTCGACGATGTTATCTTCAAACGCATCCTTTTCGAATGGAGATGTTTCCTTTTGGACATTGTCCCGAAGGAAAAATGGTAACGTATCTTTGGTATGTTTCATACGCGAAAATAATAATAATAATAATAATAATGAAGAAGGAAACAAATAAAGATGGAGGCGACGAGCTTGGCAATGTCAAAACGGATATATAATTAGCTCAATTACAAATAGTAATGATTACTTATTAATATCTAACAGAGTTGAAGCAAAAGTTAAACACACATAATCATCTAGCATACACATAAGGATATTCGTCCTTAAAGGTGGTAGCAGAAATATGAGGAAAAGATTAGCCATTCTCTATGTGTTGAAGAGGCGTGGTTGAGTGAGGAAGAAAGAGGTGTGGATCCGGAAGACAAAAGAGTGTTTTCGTCGAAGAGAAAGATGATTCCATCGAATAGAAAAGAATGTTTCGTGAAAGGAAAGAATGTTTTCGTCAAAGAGAAATGGAGAGCGTTTTAACTAATGTTGTTAAAAGGCTTGAATAGGGATTTTTGGATATGACCTTTAACATTTGCAATTGCAAGTTAAAGATACTTGAATATTTCGGATGAAATATTTAAGTTGTCAAACCTACTTGGAAGGGTATTAGATTTGCATCTAACTTTTTCATGACAAAGAGTGGATTATTTAGAAGAGAGGGAGATGATGATTAAGGAAATGTGTGACGGAAGACTCTAGAAGATTTAAGACCATTTTGTGACTCTTTTGAAAATTTAGATTAGTGACACGAACGCGAAGAAAGATATTCTAGTGTGACAAAATATATACATAGATGTATAAGACATATAGATATAAGCATGCAAGTTTATCTAAGCATGCATCGACACAATAATCAACAAGATTAATGTGTAAGACTATATGACATCTAAACCTTATTTGTCATACGTTAACTTAACATAGTGTAGCACAATTAACATGTAAGTCATGTAAGATGATGCAAACAAAACATGATAATTTTAAATGTAATCGTCATGTAAAACATGTTAGCAATTAGCATTTAGGAGCATGCGTTATTTAGATAAACTAAGGAATATTTTATCTAAATTGCTAGAAAAAGGCAAACGCTTTTACAACAGACATGCATTCAATAGTTAAGCAAATAAACAATTGCATTACATGAGAGCACGATATCATTAGAAACTTCAAAGCAAGATGTTGGAAATGCATGTATATCTTAGAATTGACTAAGGGGAAACCTAATTTCTACTTGCTTAGTGTGCACTCCTAATGAAATACAAAGTCTATCGATGTAGACTATCATTAGGCATGTATTTAAGAAGATCCATTTTAATCAATTAGAGAATGAATATGAAGACTATCACTATGGGTGCTCAATTTCAGGCTATACACGGCCATTTTTTAGGGTTATACCACGAACCCAACTTCACACTTGGAAGCAATTCAACCGGTTAGGTCAAATTGAATTTCTAGTGCAATAGATTCTCCAGTAGTCATTCTCATGTTAGACAAAATAGAAATCCTATATTTGCCTATTGAAGTTAAGCAAAGATAAAATTTGTATTGTCTTTTCATACAAGGCCTACTATGACTCAAGTAATGTACTTTAATTTCGTTCACATAATCCTAATCACATGTGTGAAAATTCAGGGTTTGAAGATGAGAGATCTAAGCAAGTTGTTGTAGCTATAAGAAAGAATGAGTCATCTAGGACCTAGGAGTATGCTTAAAAGTGACAATGTGTAAATGCTCCTAGTAATTGAGAGTGTTCCAAAGCAATGCACTAATTTGCATGTTCTTTTATGAAAGAAATCCAATTAAGGTTGATTTATCTCAATAGATCTAGTGTTTGTTTTTCTTTGTAAAATAATGATGATTAGACTAAAGTTTAGTATCATCTATGTTAGACTTTTAAGCAAGAGATTTATAAGAGGAAGATGTTTAAATCTAATGCCATAGGGCGGATCTACCTAAACCGAAGATGAATTTAGGACGAAGGATCCATTGATCTGTGGAAGTGCCAAATTTAGGCAAGGATCATTTTTTTTGGGAGATGGTGTTGAAATTCGGTTATTAGGAGAAGCTTATATAAGTTATAAGGGTTCTTGGTTTGAGTTTTCGAAAATGACATCCAAAACTTGCTTATCAAGTTGGAGTACTTATGAGTTTCCCGATGGAAATTCATAAGTCGTCAATCCTACTTAGAGTGTGTTAAGTTTAGCTTGTATAATTTGACCATAGCTAATAACACAAAATTTGAACACTTTAGACTCAATGAAACATCTTCATTGCAAGTGTGAATTGCTATTATGATACTAAGCTTGTTGGTCTTGCAATCGACTTGTGATATCATGTATAACCAGGATGGTAAACATGTAACACGAAAAAATATCTAATGGTTATTTGAATTGATATTTTCGTGATCTATATAAAACACAATCTCGATTTCAATGTTCAAATAATCCAAATTTGTAATTGGATTGAATAGTGAATTGCATATTCGTTTGAATAATAATCATCTTCATATTTGAAATCCTCTTACGATCACTTATTGAAAGAAAGCACGATATTGGTTTGAGGAATATGTTCAATTATTCCTAGTCCTAACCTTAGATGGTTAAAGGGTTCTCATTTGGTGAAGAAGAAATATTATACTTATTTGGTAAAGTAAGAGAAAGTTTTGATGAGAAGAGAATTTAAGTTTTGAGTTGTGCTTTTGAATTGTTTGAGCAAAGTTACATATGTTGTGCATTTGCTCATGTTTGGCTTTTCGGAGATGATGACTTTACCAATTGCATTGCAAGGTAAATTACTTGAATATTTTAGACAAGACATTCAAGTCGTCAATCCTACTTCATTGTGTATTTTATGCATATATTTGCCAAATATTTGGAACATAACTATTGGACAAGTAGACTCAATATGACATCATCTACACAAGTGTGAGTTATGATCTGATGCATATTCTTATCGTCTTGGAAAAGGATGTCGTTATTTTCATATCAATCGAGTGTGATTGAGTATGTAGGTTTAAGATAATATCTCTTGTTATATTTTGATATAATCTTAAAGCTAGACAAATAAGAATCCGATTTCTTATCCATACTCGAAAACTTGTCAATTAGATTTGATAATAATATCAATCATAGTTTGAATAATGAGTTGATATATATTCGAAATCTTTCTTGACCCTCGCGAACACCTTTTTTTTAAAAGAAGACAAATAAAGATTTTCATAGTGTGTTCCATTAATCCTAAGACTAGTTGTAAGTGTGAGGTTGATGAATAATGACAAGTTAATTTCTTACTTCAAGATTGTCATATATTTTGCTTGTGCGAAAAACCATTACAACACACATCTTTTGTAAAATAATATATGTTTATAAAAAGAATATAATTATGTGTGTGTGTTAGAACCATGGTTGTCAGGATCCCGATCCTGATCTTAGGATCTTACGATTTTACGATATTGCAAAACAAAAACGATCCGGATCCTACGTAGGATCTTTGCAAGCTTAGGATCTTATAGGATCCCGATCTTGACCATAGGATCTTAAGATCTACTACGATCCGATCTTACTTTTCTCGAACCACAAACTAAAAAACTAAATATTTATCGGTTGTGTTTTGTAGAATTTAAAAAACTATATGTTAATCTTCTTAAACATTTTATAATCATAATTTTCGAAAATATTTTTGTATAGTTTTGTGTTAATGATATATAGTAATTCGTAGATTTGTCTAATATTATAAAGATTATTAAGAAATTGACATTATAGTAGGATCTTAAGATCCCGATCCGATCTTACGATCACGATCTTGCAAAGACGAAAACGATCCTGGGTAGGATCCCGATCTTGAAAACCTTGGTAGAACAATGCAAGCACAAGCAAAGTTTAACAAAGAAAATACAATTTCTTTTCACTTAAAATACTAAATATTATTATGATATTCTTCAATTGTTAAACCAACCTAAGTAGAAAAAACAAATGCCAAACGATGAAAAGTATTTAGATCAATCCAGATTCGATTTATCTAAGACAGAGTTAAGAAGATTTCTGGAAATAATTTTGTGACGAACTTTAACATATGTAATTAGGACATATTTTTTCACGACACTTTGACAAACTATTTAAACTCTTTCGGTTCTAAATGAAAAATGGGTTACTACACTCAAAATAATCTACAAGATGTTTATGTAACAATTGTAAATATAGTGATCTATGCCTATATGCAATGCACAAACAATTTTTCAACTTAACGCAAGAAATCTAGCGTAATTCCTATTAGGCATAATATGGAAGACTAGTAACATACAAATAGCATACATGGCACATGTGTTTAGATATATAATTAGCTCAATTACAAATAGTAATGATTACTTATTAATATCTATTAACAGAGTTGAAGCAAAAGTTAAACACACATAATCATCTAGCATACACATAAGGATATTCGTCGTCGTTTTGTGTATTAGATATAACGATGTATACATAGCTTGATTTTATTTGAAAACAAAAATAGTTTCCTCCCCATTTTAAAAATTAATCAATATCAATGTTTTCAAGGATAAGTTGACTAGAAATGCTCGACTTGAAAGAAAAGGTAAACTACAAGTTTTACGTCAAACCGAAACATATAGTTTTGACCACTATGTAGTATTTTGCATTTCTGACTCACTTAAGTTTAGAATAAAGACTTGGAAGTATTTTTAAATGAAACTAGACTCGATTATCTTCGAAATGACGGGTGGCACGACTTCTACGGACTTACGGTTGATTTTATATGATTTTTCGAAGTTTGCCAAAAACTGACGAAACAGACAGGCGGCCCCCATAAAGGTGACGACCCCCAGATATATTTAGGGGCCGCCCGAACATTTATGGGACCGCCACCAGTGACCTCAAAACATGTTTTTTGTTCAAAATTATTTTGTAACTTAACTGTAGAACATAGGACTTTATAAAGTTGTTCCAACACATAAATTTTGTGTTTTAGACATCATTTTTACTCTTACGACTTAGACAAACATAAGTTGATACTTCCAAGTTCTTTTGAGAAAATTTTCCTTCAAGCTAGTATACGAAGTATAATTAATAACAAAACTAGTACGAATCAAACAACAAAATACTTTTCATATTTAGTCCCCCTTCATGGGTAATTTGATACATGGATCGTACTCTATTTTAAAAACCATGTTAGGTTCACATAAATGGACCCGAACAAAGAAGCTTCGGTCACTCGAAGATTCAAGACAAAAGTCTAGCTCGAAAGACAATGTTAATTAATGTTTATTATGTATACGGGCCAAGATGTAAAAAGCCCAAAAAGAAAGCCCTCAAAGGCAAATCCTAGTTAGTATAAATACACCTAGTTTAGTCAAAATTAGGTTAGCTTCTCCATTATTTATTTTTCATCTTAAGGGTTTGTAGCAACATCTTTTTGTTTCTTTCAATCAAAAGTTCTTTAATGTTTAATCTTTTATTGCCATTGATCTTGTGCTTAATCCATGGAATGATCTAGGGATCCTACAATTGGTATCAAGAGCCTACAAGATTGATGTATTGATTTGGTTTGTATTTTTTTGTTATTGATTTCGAGAAAAAAAAAGGGTTTAGATTGTTTTTTGATTATTTGTTTGTTTTTTAATCTTGATTCATAGATGGTTTATGTTTAATCTAATATCACTCAAACCATCTTGTTAGCAATCAACGATCTCGTGATTTTTTTGTTTTGTTCGTTGTTTGTTCGTGTATTGTTTAGCAAAAAAAAAGGGTCGTTGGATTAGTTTTTGTGTCCACCGAACGAGGGGATCGAACAAGCAACCGAACAAGGCGTTCGATCGAGGGGAGAACTAGGAAGATCGAACGAGTGGTTCGAACAAAGCGATCGAACAAAGCGATAGAACTAGTGGGGATCGAACAAGCGATCGAACTAGACAATCGAACAAGCGACCGAACAAGGTTGGATCGAACGAGTGGAATTCTTATTGATCGAACGAGTGGAATTTTTTTGATCGAACGAGTGGAATTCTCAAGGATCGAACAAGTGCTCTTTCGATTGGATCGAACGAGTGAACTGCTATTTGGATCAAACGAGTGGGGCTCGAACTAGCAAAGATCGAACAAGTGTCTTTTAGTTTGGTTTGAATGAGCGTGTATTTGAATCGAACTAAAACAATCGAACTAGTCGATTGAACAAGCCATTCGAACAAGCGATTCGAACCAGGCAACCGAACAAGAACCTTAGCAAACCGAACTAGTGAACATTCAAGTATTTTGGAACCGAACTAGTTATTCTTTGAGTAAACAAAACTAAATAATCAAACAACAACAAAATCATAAACTCAAACTCAAATCAAACAATTCATCAATCACTTCCGATCAGATCATTAC
>BQNB010082579.1:15122-27129 GCA_026074375.1 Tanacetum coccineum
ACGCACTCCACAATTAAATGATGTGGTAGAAAAGAAAAATAGGACACTACAAGAAATGAGTAGAACGATGTTGAATGAACAATCGTTACCATAAAATTTTTGGTGTAATGTCGTAGATACATCATCCTATTTCCTCAACCGAATCCTAATTAGAGTCATCTTAGGAAAAACACCATACGAACCCTGGAGAGGTAGGAAACCCACTCTTGACTATTTCAAAGTGTTTGGAAGCAAGTGCTTCATTCTAAACACCAAAGATTACCTCACCAAGTTTGACCCAAAGTCATACAAAGGTGTTTTTCTAGGTTATTCCCATAATAGTAAAGTTTACATCATCCTTAACAAACACACCATGAAAATTGAAGAATCACTTAACGTGACATTCGATGAAACTCCTCCACCATCTAAAACATCACCCTTGGTGGATGATGACTTAGATGAATATCAAGCAATTAAGGTTACCGAAACAAAAAACCTAGAAAATGACATTGAGGATGAAACGTTAGAAGTTGACGAAATTGTCAACATTAAGGAACCTAAGAACCGTCCATTAGAAAACGTCATAGGAAACCTTAACCAAAGAACCCTTAGGTCTCAAGCCCAAAACCAAAGTAACTTCTTTTGTTTTATATCAACTATAGAACCTAAGAATGTGAATGAAGCCTTAAAGGATGAAAGTTGGATAATTGCAATGCAAGAAGAATTAAATCAATTCATTGCAAATGATGTTTGGGAGTTAGTACCACATCCTAAGAGTATGACAATCGTAGGAACTAAATGGGTGTATAGGAATAAGTTAGACGAGAAAGGTGTTGTTTCTTGTAGTAAGGCTAGGTTAGTCGCCCAAGGATATAATAAACAAGAGGGCATCGATTATGATGAAACTTATGCCTCAGTTGCTAGATTAAACTCCATTAGAATTTTATTAGCTTGTGCTTATGCCTTAGATTTTAAGTTATTCCAAATGGATGTAAAAAGTGCATTCCTGAACGGTTTTATCAATGAGGAGGTATACGTGGCACAACCTCCAGGATTCATTGACTTCAAAAAACCGGATCATGTTTATAAACTCAAGAAAGCTTTATATGGTCTTAAACAAGCTCCTAAAGCTGGTATGATAGATTAAAGGCTTTTCTTATTTAACATGAATATAACATAGGAATGATAGATAACACACTTTTTACAAAGAAGAAAAGTTCAAATCTTTTCATTGTTCAAATATATGTTGACGACATTATATTCGGTTCGACTTGTCAAGACATGTGTGATGACTTTGCTAATATCATGTATGATGAGTTCGAGATGAGCATGATGGGTGAACTTAACTTCTTCCTTAGATTACAAATAAAACAAATGGAAGACGGTATCTTCTTTAATCAATCTAAATATATTAAAGAAATGCTTAAGAAATTTGGCTTAGAAGATTCTAAACCAATATAAACACCCATGTCCTTGGATACAAAACTCATGAAAGACGAAGAGTGTGAGTCGGTAGATAGTACAAAGTATCAAGGCATGATATGTAGTTTACTCTACCTAACGACAAATAGGCCCAATATCATGTTTAGTGTCTGTCTTTGTGCCCGCTTCCAAGAGGATCCCAAAACCTCTCATCTTGAAGCGGTTAAGTGTATATTCTGATACATTAAAGGCACTACGTACTTAGGATTATGGTATCCTAAGGGGACCGGCATAGAAACTGTAGTATATGCCGACTCTGATCATGCGAAAGATTATGCGGAGCGAAAAAGCACTAGCGGTATTTGTACATTCATTGGATGTTGTTTAACATTGTGGTTCTCGAAGAAACAAACCGCTCTTTCTATATCCATGACCAAAGCCGAATACGTAAGCGCCGAAAAGGCATGTCAACAAGCATTATGGATGAAACAAGCTCTTATCGACTACGACATTCGACTCCACGACGTCCCGATAATGTGCGACAATAAAGGCGCGATTGACCTTAGCAAAAACCTGGTGCAACACTCGCGAACTAAACACATCGAAATTCGTCACCATTTTCTTCGAGACAATGTCCAAAAAGGACATATCTCCATCGAAAAAGTCTCGTCCGAAGATAATATCGCTGATATCCTCACTAAACCTCTTAAATGTGAATCGTTTAATTATCTTCGTCTTGGTTTAGGAATGATGGAACACATACCATAAATCATTCTCTTATTTTCTTCTAGTCTCGATTCTAGTCATTGTTCCATTCAGTGTTGTGACAACTTAATTACTTCATCCGAAGTATTTTAAGCATTTTTAATTAGCAAAATGCAAATTAAAACGTCACTCCTTCCAAAATCTTGGTCCAAATTTTTGTCTAAAAACCTCCACTGGAGGCGGCCCCCAAATCGATATAGGACCATCACCAGTCGAGCCACTTATGTCTGCACTCTCATTTTTGATAAACACAAAACCAAACACACCCTCTTTCTGCAGACCTGCGACGAAACACAACCAAAACCCATGAAAACTCAAAATCATCCATAATAACTAAAATTGAAGATCAAGGCAACATCAATAATCACTCCTAACATTTCAAAGATCATCAATTGTAAGTCATTCCATAAATTTTCTTTTCAATTTGTGTCTAGGGTTCATTTGAACATAAAATCAAAAATTAGGGATTTTTATTTTTCTTTTATTTGTGTGCAATTAAGATTACAATAACATAATGTATAACTAATATGCTTCTCGTAGACTTAGGATTTGCATAATTGAATGTGCCTAATAAACATTTTTTTAACAAAAACCCCAATTTCTTTTTGAAATTCTTCACGTTAGGAACACCATAAAAATGTTTTAATGCATTGTTAATACACACTAAAAACGTTTTCACATTCATGCATAATGATCTCATGAACACCATTCGAAATATTTAATCAATAAATATTTTCGACATGTTTGGATGAGCAAAAGTGAATAAAGGAGCGTTTGGGTTAACTCATAGGTTTTTGATTTAGAGTCGAGTTAGCCGCAACTCCATATTTGTTGCATATAGGCACACACTAGGTGCAAATTCTTGTTAACAATTCAAGTTCACAATAATAAAATCTTGTATTATTTTTTAGGTGACAATGCCTTATGTAACCGGAAATGACCACCAAAATACCCGTAACTATATCCCAATTATTTCAAATGAATACACTCCACCACTAAAATATGACTTAACTTTTGTTGAAAAACGATGTATTCATGAGGGTCGAGTTGTGAACAAAGATTTCGATAATTTAAATTATCTTAATACTATGTTTGGGTCAATCAAATTTGATTGTCTTTTAAAAGTAAATGAGCAAATTGTTCCTCGTTTCATTCTTGAGTTCTATAGTCAATTTAGACTTGACTATGATTGCGAAGGTCATTTAGTCGCTCACTTTGTTATTCAAAATAAGTCTTTTTCTCTTACTCTTGAAGAGTTCGGTCAAATTCTAGGTGTTCCCATTGAAGGACATTGTTCTTTCTCTGATAGGTGGTCACTTGACCACTTGGAAATTAGTGTTCCCTCAAATGGTCTTTATAAAACCACTACTCCCTCTCCAAATGACATTAAAACACTTATCCAAATTGGTCGAGAAGGTCCTATAACTCGTATTCGTCATAAGAAAATCATTGATGTTGAAGAAAACCAGATTTTAAATCGTGAAATTCAAACTCACATGAAAACTTGGGTAGAAATCATTCGTGAAAACGTCTTTTGTCTGGGAGGCAATCGGGATCATGTACCAGCTTGCCTTTGTCACATGATTTATTGCATCGCGACTTCCACAAAGTACAATCTTGCATTTTCATTCTAAAACGAATGGAAACTGTAAGGCGTCAACCTAAGGTGATTCTACCTTACAGAATGTTGTTGACTAGATAGCTCAATCACATCATGTCAAATTCTCCCGAGTTGTCGGATGATCGTTACATCTTGTATGATCATGTTATGCCTCCTCTCGCTCCTCATTAGGAGCGAAAGACGCGAGCGGATCATAGCACGAAAAGATGTCATCATTCTACCTCATCCTCTACTTCTGTCCATGTCAATCCATCATCTTCTCATCCCATAGATGATAAAAATGTTGCAAATGATGAAGGCACCTATCGTGCTAGCACTCCTTCTCCTTCTCGTTTTGTCAAATCTCTATCAAATAACATTCCACAAATCTTCTTAAATTAACCCAATATTGACTCAAACATGGAACCCTTTATTCTCAACAAACCGAAATCCTAAACAATCAAAATCAACTACGAGATGAGCACCGAAACGGGTTAAGGTCATTCAGAAGAGCACTCAAGAACGTGTTGAAGGGTAGAAAGAAGTGATCGAATTTGGAGAATTGTTAAATACATTATTACTATTAGTACCTAATTAACTTGTTGATGATGCTTTAGTTTATGCTTTGCTATGTAGTCTTATGAATTTATTAGTAGAATTTGTGGTACGTAAGCGGGCAATGAAATTTGCCTTAGATGATCATTTAATTTTATCATCCTAAACCTTATTTGCATCCTACTTGAGATGTCTTGTTATATAAAATTGCCATGCATGCTTAGACATTTACTCTCATGCCTATACTTGATTCTCCCCAAATTAAATGTGCATTAGACTAGCTTTAATACATCTCGATAACAAAGCTAGAATTAGTTGATTCTTGAGAAATAGGAATTGTTGCACCCTGTTGTTGCTAGCTTTTCTTTTCTACACAAAATTGAAAAATTGGAAAGTCTGTGAAAATTTTGTAACCCTCAGAAAATAGCCCCCAAATACATAGGGCGGTCCCCCAATATATCTGGGACCCCCTAATGTTTATGGGACCGCCACTAGCAGGGTCATGAAACTTTTTACTGTTCTCCTCTTTTTCTGCATCTTTAACCATCCCTATACTAGTCCCAGCTGGTATTACTCTGTTTAGACAAACATTTCTTAGGCCTTTTCTACATCAATACCATGCTTTTCCAACTCTTTCAATACTTAAAGCACTCATCCTCCTCCTTATTCATTCCCATTCTCTCTTCTTTATCTCTTCCATTCTTGATTCTCAATGTCTTGTTCATATCCTCCTCCAAACTTCTCAAGAAAATCATGAATCTCGGTAAGACAAGTTTGGAGAAGAACAACCTCTTCACTACAATCACCACCTTAATCCCAAAATGTCTCACCACCATCACCTCCAAGAGTTGCAAACTTTCATCCTTCTTAACCACCTTCTCAAAATCCACCAAGGGATCAAATGTTGAACCAACTCCATCACATATCCAACCTTCTTGAAACAAATCTTCAAAATGAAACAAATGTTTACTCTCAAGCACCACCTCCTTCACACACTCCATCGCCACCTTTGATTCACCTCACTACACTTGACCAAGTCAACTTTCACTCGAGTTTTGTCATTGTTGCATGTACACCTGAAATCAATTTCATTGCTTGAGAGATGAACTCAATTTCATCTAATTTCTTCTCACTCGTCTCCTCGCTCGAGCTCACATTCCACCAAAAAATCCCTCACCAACCTCTCCAGTATCACCTCGTCAAAATTAAACATTCTCATATGTTTAATTTATCTAAATAAATGACAACCCATCTTTTGCTTACGGCATTTCCTAGACATCAAGAATCAACTAGTCTAGATCTAGTGTAGGATGTCTTTTTATGTTATGTTTCTATGTTTAATTTCTAGTCTTGTAATATTCATACTTTTCAAGTATGAACTTGCCTTATTATGAATGAATGAATTTCTATTATTATGGGTAGTTTGCATGCATATCCTTAGTTGGCTACTTCTTCTCTATTAAGCCATATCTTTATATTTGTCGTAATGTTGCTACTAGTTAGAAATATATCTTGCACTTGTGACTCTAACTCGGTTTTGTAGCAATTTACCTTAGCTCGATCCCTTGGTGCCCCAAATGAGGGGGAGTATACATCAAAGGGGAGCTTTAGCATTGTCGATTTCTTTCTCTTCTCAACTCGACGATCTACCATTTTGGATTCAACAAAAGGGAGAGAAATGGATTAAAACTCATTAATATCCGTTGATATTGACAAAGATCACTTGTCAGCTTGTGAAGCCTATATGCTCTACTGCATAACCTCTTCTACCTCATTCAATATTTCTCTCTTAATCATAAATCGAATAAATGATTTCAAGCATCACCTTAATGGCATCTTGCCATACGATCTTTTACTCTCAAAATTTCTCGACAAACTAACCGGGTACTCCCTAAATGATCATAAATACATCTCTCAGCCAACAAAAATAAATCCTCTATCTAATCTCTCAAATGAGGAAATTCCAGAAGATGTTCGGTGTGCCCATCATAATCATCATAAGTAAATTAGATGTTGCATAAGAACCAAATGTAACACGATTACACGTTAGGACAACTTTGTCTATAGAATTGAACTAGATATTATTATGACATATTTTAGTATGTGTATAACTTCTCTTAACTATATCTTATGCTTCTGATTGCTCAATATGTATTATCTTAATTGCATGATGGAATTAAGCTAGATTATCCATTTTATTTGTTACTTGACTAAATTAGTTAATTCTTGGGAAATATGAGTTGTTGAAACACAATCCTCTCTAGTCTTCTCTTTTCTGCACAAAATAGAAAAAGAGGGAATTCTGGAAAATTTCATAACCCCTAGAAAACAGCCCCCGTAAATAACATGTGCCCCCTCATATATCTGGGACCGCCCTCCTATTTACGGGACCGCCCTCAGTAGTCACGAACTTTTTACTGTTTCCCTTCTTTTATACTAATCTTTTACCTCCTCCACTAGAACTTTTCTGTGTCAATCTCTGTTTAGCAAAGCAATTTTTGAAATCTCTATCACCCAACACCATGATTTTCTTAAACTTCTTCTCCAATCCCATTATATAAACCCTCAATCTTCTTTACTCTTCATCATCTTATCACTTCTTCTCCTACTCTTCTTCATCTATCATGTCTTCTTCTCGAAAATCATCTTACGACTACTCAAGACGACACCAAATGTCTATAATAGACACTTGGAGACACAACACTTTTCTACCACCTTTACCTCCTCTTTCACCCAACATTTCGCCACCACATTCTCCAAATATTACCAATCCTCCATATCCAACCTCTCAACCTCCATATCAAACTAAGGAGCAAATCGTAAATGGACTAAATCAACTTCATCACCTATCCAACATCATTGAAACCGAGATTCAATGTGTAGAAAATGCTTCTACACAATCTCCTTCGTCGCCACCTTCACCATCAACAACCATAATTCACACCGCCATAAACGACCAAGTCACATTTCATTCCGGTTTTTGTCATTGTTTCATGTACACCCGAACTCTCTTTTATAAGTTAAGAGATGACATTCATCGTCTTGAGTCCCTCCTCACTACTCCACCAACTCAAGGTCATGTTCTACCTAACAATGCCTCACCAACCTCTCCTCTATCACCTCTACATTAATGATCATCCATCCTTTAGTTAAAGCATCTCTTAGACATCAAGAATCAACTAGTCTAGCTCTAGTTTAGGATGTCTCTTTATGTTATATTTCTATGTTTAATTTCTAGTCTTGTAACATTCATGCTCTCAAGTATAAATTTGCTTTATTATTATGAATGAATGGATTTCTATTATTAAGGGTGGTTTGCATGTATATTTTTAGGTGGCTACTTCTTTTCTATTAAGCCATATCTTGCTATATATATTTGTCATTATGTTGCTACAAGTTGGAATATATATTGCACTTGCTTTCTCTAACTCGGTTTTATACGAAACTAGTTCATCCTACCTCAATAATCTACACATCACTAAAAAGCATCTAAATTGCTTCAAGTTCGAATTTGAGGATCCATGTAATCTCTTCACTAAAGATATTTGTCATTATCTAAAAACGGCACATATTCTTATTCGCGAGAACATTATGTGCACCGTTGATATTGATAAAGATCACTTGTCGGCTTGTGAAGCCTATATGCTCTACTGCATAACCTCTTTCCACCCTCATATCAAGTATTTTCTCTCTTAATCATAAATCGAATAAATGATTTCAAGCATCACCTTAATGGCATCTTGCCATACGGTCTTTTACTCTCAAAATTTCTTGACAAACTAATCGGGTATTCCCCAAATGATCATAAATACATCTCTTAGCCAACAAAAATAAATCCTCTATCTAATCTCTCAAATGAGGAAATTCCAGAAGATGTTCGGTGTGCCCATCATAATCATCATAAGTAAATTAGATGTTGCATAAGAACCAAATGTAACACGATTACACGTTAGGACAACTTTGTCTATAGAATTGAACTAGATATTATTATGACATATTTTATTATGTGTATAACTTCTCTTAACTATATCTTATGCTTCTTCTTGCTTAATATGTATTATCTTAATTGCATGATAGAATTAGGCTAGATTATCATTTATTTGGTACTTTAAAAAAAAATAAATCCCTAAATTAGTTAATTCTTTGGAAATATGAGTTGTTAAAAAAAAGAAAAAAAAAGAAAAAAAAAAAAAAAAAAAAAAAAAAGAAACACAATCCTCTCTAGTCTTCTCTTTTCTGCACAAAATAGAAAAAGAGGGAATTCTGGAAAATTTAATAACCCCTAGAAAATAGCCCCTGTAAATAACATGCGCCCCCTCATATATCTGGGACCGCCCTCCCATTTACGGGACCGCCCCCAATGGTCACGAACTTTTTACTGTTCCTCTTTTTTATACTATCTTTGACCATCCTCACACTAGACTTTGCTGGTCTTTCTTTGTTTAGCCAAGCAATTTTTGGAATTTCTATCACCTAACACCATGCTTTTCTTAAACTTCTTCTCCAATCCCATTATATTAACCCTTAATCTTCTTTACTCTTTATCATCTTATCACTTCTTCTCCTACTCTTCTTCATCTATCATGTCATCTTCTTGAAAACCGTCTTACGGCTACTCAATACAACACCGAATGTTTATAATAGACACTTGGAGACACAACACATTTCTACCCATTCACCTCCTCTTTCACCCACATTTCAGCCACCACATCTCCTAATATTACCAATCCTCCAAATCCAACTCTCCAACCACCACAACAAACTAGAGCAAAATCGTGATGTACTAAATCAACTTCATCACCTGATCCAACATCATTTGAAACTGAGATTTCAATGTGTAGCAAATGCATCTACACAATCTCCTTCGTCGCCACCTTTCACCATCAACAACAATAATTCGCACCGCCATAAAACGACCAAGTCACATTTCATTCTGGTTTTTGTCATTGTTTCATGTATACCTGAACTCTCTTTCATAAGTTAAGAGATGACATTCATCGTCTTGAGTCCCTCCTCACTACTCCACCAACTCAAGGTCATGTTCTACCTAACAATGCCTCACCAACTCAACCTCTATCACCTCTACATTAATGATCATCCATCCTTTAGTTAAAGCATCTCTTAAACATCAAGAATCAACTAGTCTAGCTCTAGTTTAGGATATCTCTTTATGTTATGTTTCTATGTTTTATTTCTAGTCTTGTAATATTCATACTTTTTAAGTATGAATTTGCCTTATTATTATGAATGAATGAATTTCTATTATTATGGGTGGTTTGCATGTATATTTTTAGGTGGCTACTTCTTTTCTATTAAGCCATTTCTTGCTATATATATTTGTCATTATGTTGCTACAAGTTGGAATATATATTGCACTTGCTCTCTCTAACTTAGATTTGTAGCAAATTGACCATCGCTCGATCTCTTGGTGCCCCAAACGAGAGGGAGTATACGTAAAGGGGGAGCTTTAGCATCGTAGATTTCTTTCTCTTCTCAACTCGACGATCTACCTTTTTGGATTCGACAAAAAGGGGGAGAAATGGATTAAAACTCATTAATAACTTGAATTTTTTTATATTTATGTAAAATAAGTTTATATTTTGTCATCATCAAAAAGGGAAAGATTGTTAATACAAATAATGTCTAAAACGTTATTTATAGTTTTTGACTCCTCTAGGTTTTGAAGATAAAATGTAAAAACATCTACGATAAAAATAAACGATTACACGTTATTAATCGTATACTTCTATTTTGACGTAAATCACTTAAGGTATGTAGAAACAAATCATTAAACATGATTAGTGATCAAAAAAATAATTTTTTTAAACCTTGCATTTCTACAAAAGTATTTTTACAAAATAAAAATACACAAAATGTTTTCATTTATCAAGAAATATTTTAAATATAAAAAATTCAAAATCTGGTTTCCCCCCAAAATGAAATCTTCTACACCAGATTTTACCTTCCCCACTACAAGACAAAAATGAGAGCGTATGCCTAGGGGCGGCCCCCTGATAGGCAGGACGGCCCCCAAATATATCTGGGATCGCTTCCAGGAGACGTTACTATTTCCTGGCTATAAATACTGTACTATTCCTTGCAGATTTTCAGACCTCTTTGCACAAAATTTTCAAATCTCTTTCTCTCTCTAAAATTCCTTTTCTCTCTCTAAATCTCTTGATCACTAGCATAGTTTAATCTTGTTTCAAGTGATCCAATCTCTTCTTCTTCCTCCTTCTATCAAGTGCAAGTGAAGAACACTCGTTTTTGTCAAAAAACAAAGTGTTATAGATTAGTAATTTCTTCTATCTTCTTATAGATCCAAACCTCTATTGTTTAATCTTGTATGATTGTGTAAATCCGGAAGCGTTGATTGGGTGTCAGTTAGTATTTTAGTCCTTAAAATACGTTAGTGAAGGTGTAGATTGGTTGTAGCTAAGATTAGGACTCGACATTTAGCTTAGTGTCGAAAAACAACGTAAGCGACTTGTAAATGGTTTTCTCCGCCTGAAGGGAGCTTGTTTACATAGTGAAATCTCAAGTCTGATACTCAGGGAGTGGAGTAGGGTGAAGAAGAGCTTCGTAGCCAAACCACTATAATTATCGGTATTGTGGTTTGATCGTTCTATCTTTTATTTACGTTTCCTATTTATTGTTTATATTGTGATTGAATTGTAAGTAGATTAGATATATTGAGTGTTCATATTGTTAGTTGATATCACATATACTCGAGTCAAACATTTTTATAAACATAGTTTTTAAAACACCAATTAACCAGTTGACTTTTCAACCCTCTTATAGTTTCCACATATAAGACATACCTGCTCATAAAAATAACAACACATAAAATGAAAGGTAACGAGATGGAAAATAACCCGCGCATTGCGACGACGCTATTTGTAACTTAGGAGTTGATTTATGCTATTTATTTTACCGAAGGGCCTATTTTTTCTTTTCGTAACTAAGAGGTGTTCTCATGTTTTCTATTTTCGAAGGGTTTTTTGTATATTGAATACCGTGAATTGATTTGGTAGTTTAGGGTTACGTATGTCAGAAGCATTTCAATATTGGGCTCGTTTTGTTCGCAATGCGAAGGTCTTTCTGCGTGTATTTTTGATCTGAATGAATCGGTGGATATGCGTTATATATGTGATAAATAAAGTTTATTATATAAAAAAGTCATAAATATTTAAAAGTTGAGGGTACGATTTGTAAGTTTTCTTTTTTTTCTATTTATATTAAACTTCAACATTTTTTATAAAATCGTGCGTATTTAAGAAACATTGCAATATTGGGCTCATTTTGTTCGCAATTCGAAGATCTTTATGCGGTTATTTTTTGATCTGAATGAATCGGTTGATATGCGTTATATATTTGATAAATAAAATTTATTATATAAAAAAGTCGTAAATAGTTAAACGTTGAGGGTCCGTTTTGTAAAGTTGTTTTTTTTTCATTTTGGGCCGGTAGATTATTTTTTTACTTTGGGCTGGGCTAATGGTTTTACACAGTGTGTTTGCCACTGTTTTTGGCATGCAGCGTAATGGTAAATAAGATATACATTAATATATAATAATGAAGTGGGAGGCGTCAAATACCTATTATTATACTTCCTCCGTCCCATATTAAGTGTCCACAATGGAATCTTTTAAGTCTTTTTTCCTCAACTTTGACCATAAATATTTT
>BQNB010082580.1:5122-15646 GCA_026074375.1 Tanacetum coccineum
TTGTTCTTCACGGTCAAATTCCATAACTCGGTTTCCATCTTCTAAATCTTATTTCTCGGGCAATACACTTCTGTCATCAGCTTCAAAAGCTCTCTCCATGACAAAGTGTATACAACATCAGTCCCAACAGTCCTCTTGTGTGAGTTCCACTAGGTTAATGCACTGTCGAGCAAAGTGCAAGTAGCATACTTCACCTGATATCTCTCAAGACAGTTGCTGATGTGAAACACGGTTTCCATCTTCTCGCTTCATCGTATCAAACCAACAACACCCTCTGTTCCTTTAAAGTTGAGTGGCTGACATTTCATGAAGTCTTGGTAAGTACACTCACGAGCAACATGCCTATCGCCTCTTCCATTCACATTGTGGTTCCCATTACCGTCACCGTTATCACCTCCATTGTTACCATTTCCATTACCATCTCCTCCTCCATTATCATTCCTATTCCTGAGTCTAAGATCTCGGTTAACCCGGCGAGCCTCTAGAGCTGCGTTCACATGTTGGTTGATCATTTCTTCAATTGCGGCAGGGGTTGTTCCGGAACGAGTGTTAGTCATTGTTCTACATCACAAGACACGACACATGGTGAAATTTTGAAACGATGCACGATTACTAATAATAAAATTAAATACATGGCATGAAATAGAATATAATAACAACATGTTTTGCCAGAACGAATAAGTTAATAACATCATATCAAGAATGAACACATGATAAGATAACAAAATAGGATTTCATATAGATCGTAATAAGATTTGATACATCAACCCATGATGGGGGTACTTGATTTACAATATGACTACTGCTAACATCTAGACCTAACCTCAGTCTAATGTCCTACATAATCATATCACTATCATACTAAGGGAGAAATCCCAAACGCCTCTTAATGAACGACTCCAATCTCCTAAACCTCCTCCTAGCCTCGTCACGATCCTCACGAATCTAACAAAACTCCTCCTGAGAACGAGACATGTGAAGACGAAGACTATCCATACGTTCTCTCTCGATACCCAACATGGAATGAACCTTGAGGTTCTCCAACCTCAAGCTCCCAATCCTCTCGACCATCCTCGCTTTCTCTCCACTAGCTATCACCTGATCAGCCTCCAACTGTCTGTGAACAGTTTCAATCCCGACAATCCTATCAATATGAACCTCAGATATGTGATGGTAAAAGTCACGCACCGCATCATCCAAGTCAATCGGCATACCCTCGAATGACCTAACAATGCCATCTCTAGTTCCAGATGAATCAAAAGAATCCTCTCTAGCTGGCTCAACAATCTCCTCCTTAACTATCGATGCTGACATCGGATCAATACCCAACACAACCGTGTCTCCAGCACTAGTCTCTACCTCATACTCCTCTGCGTCATCCCTGACATCCCTAGGGTCAATCTCAACACGATCTTTAACATCATCCCCATCACCAATACTCAACTCCATGTCATCCTCAGTCTCTGTAGTATCGACCTTGGTAGCCTCCTCCATGCTAGCCTCGGACGAATATGAATCTCTGAACCTCTTACGAGGTGGTAAGAGATCGGCACGGGTAGGAGCTAATGATCCCATAACAGGTGTAGATGATGGTACAGAATCAGCCGGGGACCTACATCTCTTGCGAGATGGTGCAGCAGAATGTGAAGATGAATGCAGTGGTCTCTCAGATGAATCTCCTGATGATGACTCTGAGGTAGTCGGTGGATAAAAAGTAGACAATGGAGCAGCACACCAACGACGAAGTGCCTCACTATGTTGTGGTGCTCTCACCGGAGGGTAAACCAATCTAGGTGATACAACTCTAGTCGAAGATCCAGAATGAGCCTGATCTTGTGCATCCAAACCTAAAGAATGAACTTGTAACACCCCCAAAATTCGTGTCGCAGCGGAATGATGTGTCTTGGGGAGTTACTTCATAATACACAGCGCTAGATACAAGAGAACGACCTCTAAATGTGTCGTTTGAAAAGTAATCTCGTTGATTTCCTTAAAATTGATATAACATTTGTCCCATAATTGCATCACAATGAAAAGCTTGAAAACAACCCAACGAGATTTGATCATTTGTATGTAAGTAGTAATCCATGAATGAGATCTTGTCAAATTTAGACTCCAGTGCACATCAAATAATCCAAGCATCTAATTCACCTGAGAAAAACATGCTTAAAAATGTCAACATAAAGTTGGTGAGTTCATAGGTTTGTTTAAGTATAAATGTTGAACCAAGGTTCCGTAAAGTATGTATGACCGTTTAAATCCTTAAATGTTCTTCCAAAACGTATGTATGATTTTTAGAAAATCAAGAATTGTAAAGCATGCATGACCATTTAAATCCCCAAATAGTCACCAAAAATATACGTATGATCGTTGTATCGCAATTGATCAAAGCATGTATGATATTTAAATATATATCACCAAAATGTTTCAAGTATGTATTGCCGCTTTATTCAAGACACAGTAAATATCCATGTGAGTATAAAACAATGATTTCAATTACTCTAAGTTCATGAAACCGATGCACTAATATAACAGTAAGAGTTCATATGTAAGTATTGTGGGCCTTGTAGGCCCAACCAATTGTAATCCGACATGTTATAACGTTCGTTTGCCCAGTGATAGCTAATCACCCGAACGGGGATTGTCAATCCCGAATAGATCTATTTTATAACATTCGCGTAGACAACATGCTATAACGTTCGTTTGCCCAGTGATAGCTAATCACCCGAACGGGGATCACACCCGAATAGATCTATTTCATAACATTCGCGCTCACCCTCCAAGTGATTTACAGTTCATGAAGCTGTGACGTAGACTTATATATATACCCATCACAGGTGTCCCCTCCAAGAACACCCGGACCTTTATTTAAAGAATATGTACTCCCGTTACCGGTGTCCCCTCCAAGAACACCATGGCAGTACTGTATTGTTATCAGTTTAATCCGCTTAAGCTAATCCGTAATCATTTCAAAAGTAAAGTACATATATTTGTGACCAAAAAAGAAGTCAAGTAATATATCCCATAGCGAGCTATGTAAATGAGTATGTGAACCAATTTCTAATCAACCACGTAAATGCATTTGTAAACAAGCATGTTCTCACCCCAAAAATATATGTAAACAAGTAAAACGTGGGGCTATAAACTCACATCGATGTTGAAGAACGATTGGCGGGAATTGCACATATTAATCACAACACAAACGGAAACCGGAACGGCTCGATCAAGAAGTTGTGATTTATCTTAACGCCTAAGATCCACTAGCATAGGATAATGTATTCGGGTTTTCCGATGAATGAGTACATCAACGCGACACGTTGATAAAAATTTAGATTTCAAGTGGTAATAGTTTGGTGGTTGGTTAAATAAATAAATCAAAAAGTAAACGCAAGGCGTGTAATATATTCCGTATATATCACATAATGAAAAATGACCAAGTAAATAATTTATACCGCGAATTATATAACAAAGACAAACAATCCAAGGATTTATGTGAAGTATATAATACTACATAAGTATTATTTAAGAAACGTGAGAAAATAATTAAAACAACACATTTCGACATGTTTTCGGAAAGTCACTAATTTACTTAATAACAGTTCTCGTATAAAAGTAAACACACGTTTTAAAGTTACGAATCATGTAACGAAGATTGTAAAGCTTTTACAAAAGTTATGATTTCACCTTATAGTCAGGAATTATAAAATAATATTTTATAATTTAGTATATTGTTCCCTTGACGGATTTTAGTTAAAATAGTTGTCTCGTTTGTAAAACTACAGTTTTCGTTTGATTGTCGGGTTATTGTATAATAACAAAGTAATAATCCTAAATCTATATCTCGTTCTTTTATCGGTTTTCTAAGATAATAGAAACTTAAGTGCAAGATATAAGGTATAGAAATTTTTATAATTTTGCCATGACTTATTTGTTCATATGTCGTTTCCACATTTATAAAAAACCATTGTTTTTCCCCTTTTATCAAACTACGTTGCAATATACTCGCGTATTTCACCATTAACCACCATTTAATCCGGTTTATATTTATAAAAATCTTATTATATATTTATTAATCGATTTATACCATCAAAAGACCCTGGTGCTAAAACAAAAACGCCCCATTCCGTTTAAACCAAACGTCACAATGTTGAGTATTTCTTTGCTAACACAAACTCCCCATTTTAGGGTTTCCCGCTTCACCAAACACCCTTTTTGGGTGTTAACAGACAACAAACGCCATGTTTGAGTTAATTGCAAAACCAAAAAAAACACCCCATTGGGTGGGTTTTATGCAAGCCAACGCCACCCCCTTTTATTGTCTTCTCTAAACTCAAATGCACCCTATGGCTGTTTTAACAGCCAAACGCACCCTTAGCGGTTGAGAACCACAAAACCAAACGCATAATCACCCCTTCGCTGGTGCAACCCACAAAACCAAACGCACCCTTCGCTGGTGCAAACCACAAACCAACGCACCCTTCGCTGGTGCAAACCACAAACCAACGCACCCTATTTTTTTTGTTATATGCAGACCAAACGCACCCTAATCTGAACCCATAAACAAGCACACCCTTGTGGTGTGGTTTCTGATAAGCCGAATGCACCCTTGTGGGTCTTGGCTTCGACCCGAACGCACCCATTTTGGGCCGAGACCAAACCCAATGCACCCTTTTCGGGGCTGACCCGAACCCACACACCCACTTTTCTGGGCTTGACCGAGACAACGCACCCTTTTGAGTTTAAAACCCCAAACGCACCCCTTGGCTGGGTCGTTTAACAAAACCAAACGCACCCTACGTGGTTAATAAAACCACACGCACCCCTTGGTTGAGGGAGGTGGTTGCTGCAGTGGTGGGGTGGTTGGTGGCTATGGTGGTGTCAACTGTGGAGTGGTGGCTGAGCCACGATGGGGGTGACGGGGAGATGCTGGTGGTGGATTTAGTGGTGATGTTGATGGCGGCTGATGTAGAGGATGGCGGTGGGAACTAGTGGGTTTGGTAGCAGGCTGTTTAGCCGTTGGTGACTGGTGCGTGGTGTCGTTTGTAACAGCGGTTGTGGTTGGTCGAAGGGGGAGGGAGGGGACGGAGCGCGTAGGCATCGCGAGTTAGGTGAACTTATGGATCGAGTAGATCGGGCGATGAGGAACACATTTGGTCTTGGTCGGAAAACTGCGGCGACGGCGGTGGCCGAACATGAGAGAGGGGGAGAGAGTATATATGATGTATGTGTTTTAAATTTTGTATAATGAAATTTATATATATATATATATATATATATATATATATATATAAAACTGAGTTTGACAAGTCACAATAGATGGGGGTGAGTTTTGTAAATATTTTCACAGGGACCAAAAGTGTAACTTTTGGTAAATATTGGTTCGGGACTCGTTTTGAGCGACTTAAGGATGTTTCACTCACGAAACTTGGCTATTGTTTTCACATCATTTTTTACATAAAAAAACGAGTATTCATTTGATAGTATTTCATAAACATTTTTATAACATTTTTAAAAATATTCGTTATTTATTTGGAAACCCGGTTATGTCTTGTCCGAAAGTAAAAATAAATATACATTTTTAACTCGTTTATTTGCGTTATCAACAAACGTTACTGAATAAAATGATGACTAATATATTAAATATTTTTTATTAATAAATTGTGTTAAATTAAATATAATTTAATTATTTTCTTGTTTCTAAATCTTGCGAGGGCATTTCAGTCACTTTCTAATTGTTTTCGGGCCTCGGTCAAAACTGAAAAGTTGTCAAGAATGTCGTTTTACATCAAATTTCTTTAGAGTCCGAATAATGAAAACGTGATTTAGCTGCTCGTTTTTGATAAATCAACTTAGGAATAACATATATTTTCTCGTTTCTTTTCAAATAAATTGAAAACTAAATTAGTAATGAGAGATAACTAATAATAAATATGATTTATTATTTAAATAATTTTCAGGAATTTAAGGCTACGCGGTAATCACTTTTATGTGACCGTACAAAGTCAAAAAGTCAAAAAGTCAAGTCGGACCAAAAAAGTCAAAGGGTAAAATAGTTATTTAAAAATCCGAAAATTACCGGATGTTACACGTAACCGTACGTTAGTAAAGGCTGCAAGGACCATGCTTATTTTCTCCAAATCTCCGCTATTTCTATGGGTTAAAGCTGTAGCTACTGCATGTTATACTCAAAACTGCTCCCTAATCCACACCCGTTATGATAAGACTCCATACGAACTACTCAGAGATCGCAAACCAGAACTCAAGTATCTTCATGTTTTTGGTGCCTTATGTTATCTAATAAATGATTTTGAGGATCTTGGGAAACTTCAACCTAAATTAGATATTGGAATCTTTATCGGTTATTCACCATCCAAGAAGGCGTACCGAATCTAAAACAAAAGGACTAGACAGATAATGGAAATAATGAACGTACAATTTTATGAACTTACTCAGATGGCTTCTGAACAACACGGTTCAGGACCCGATCTTCAAGGTTTAACTTCTAGACATATTAGTTCAGGACTCGTGCTTAACCAGGCTGCGTCAACATCAACTAAACCTCCTATAAAGAATGACTGGGATTTGCTGTTTCAACCAATGTTCGATGAATACTTCAAGAATCCAAGTGCTGCATCTAACCCCATTTTCGCTGCAACTCTACCTACACCAGATACAGCCAGGGCGTCTTCTTCTTCTACTTCTATAGACAAATATGCTCCCTCTCCAAATACTTCACCAAACATTGAAACAACAAACTCTCCACTTAATTCTACAAATGTTGAAACAAATAAAGAAGTTGTAATGTTTGATAGTGACACATTTACCAATCCATTTTCTCCTTCAGACACCAGCTCAGTTGAGTAATCTTCACAGATTGTTGATACTTCAAACATGCACATTTTCCAAAAACCTCTATATTACACAAAAATATGGACAAAAGATTATCCTTTAGTAACAATCATCGGTGATCCATCAAAACTTGTTTCTACAAGACGTCAACTTTCTACTGACGCTCTACAGTGCTATTTCCACGCTTTCTTAGCTAAAGCAGAGCCGAAGAATTGTAAAGAAGCAATGGAAGAATCCCACTGGATCGAAGCCATTGCAAGAGGAAATCCATGAATTGTTCGGCTTCTTGGAAAGGTTTAATTTGTGGAGTTAGGTCACCAAGAACAACATAGACTCTGATCATCAGTCTAAAGTGGAATCTTTAAAGTGAAACTTGATTAATATGGCGGTGTGCTGAAAAATAAGGGGCCTATCGGGGGTTAGTTACAAAAGGTTATCGTCAAGAAGAGGGGATCGACTTTGAAGAATCGTTTGCACCAGTCGCTCGCATTGAAGCTATCTAAATATTCTTAGCATATGCTGCACATAAGAATATGGTAGTCTTTCAGATGGATGTGAAGACAACGTTTCTGAATGGGATTTTAAAAGAAGAGGTGTATGTAAGTCAACCAAAAGGGTTTGTTAATCAAGAAAATCCAAATCATGTATTCCGATTGAAGAAAGCACTTTATGGGTTAAAACAAGCTCCATGCGCATGGTACGACCTACTCTCCAAATTCTTCCTCAGCCAAAAATTTGTCAAAGGTATAGTCGATCCGATGTTGTTTACTCGAAAGGAAGGAAATGATCTGATACTAGTACAAATCTATGTTGACGACATAATTTTTGCTTCCACTAATCCAATCTTTTATGATAAATTTGCAAAATTAATGAGCAAACGTTTTAAGATGTCAATGATAGGACAAATATCATTATTTGTTGGACTTCAAATTTCATAAAGTTCTATAGGCATCTTCATTAATCAATCTAGAAATGCTCTTGAAATGCTCAAAAAATATGGTATTGAAAAACGTGATGCTGTTAACTGGATGAGGATCCAAACGGGACTCTAGTTGACCCTACTCGTTATCGAGGAATGGTCGGATCCCTTATGTACCTCACTGCCAGTCGCCTTGACCTGGTGTTTGTCGTCGGCCATTGTGCTCTGTAGGTAATGGGTACCAGGCAAAGCTTCCAAAATATCACTTTAACTTGGGTTTAAAGGGTCGTTCGTACCTAAAGGGAACTTTAATTATGGTTTATGGTATCCGAGGGACATCGGTTTTATTCTAACATCTTGCAGACGCTAACCATGCAGGTTGACAAGATTCAAGGAAAAGTACATCAGGTAGTGCATAATTTCTAGGAGAAAAGCTTGTAAGTGATATCTTCAACTGAAGCTGAATATATCTCCCTGTTCGGTTGCTGTGCACAGATCCTATGGATGCGGTCTCAGTTAATTGAATATTGATTTGATTTTAACAAGATTCCTTTGTACTCCGACTCCTAGAGCACCATTTCCTTATCTTGCAACACTGTGCAACACTCCACGACGAAACACATCGCTGTTCTCTACCACTTTATCAAAGAGCAAGTTGAAAATGGGGTTGTTGAGCTCTACTTTGTTAAGACATATTATCAAGTTGTGCGGATATCCTTTACTAAAGCACTCACGTGAGAACGCTTTGATTTTCTGATCAATTACTCGGTATGCAAAGAATCATACCAGAAAGAGCTGAAACGTATTCCATAGTCAGATGAAGAGTAACACGATTTACTACTTCATGCATCCTATGTACCATAAGTAGATTAGTTTTTCATTTCTCAAAAAAAATTCAAAAACCAAATACAAAATAAATTTTCAAAAACAAAATATAAAATCAGAAAATTTCAAAAAAAATAAAAAATCTTATACTGTCTTTTAGAATCGAGAATATTTAGGACCTAGAAATGTCATTCAATGTAATGACACGTAGATTGTAGATACTGAAAGTTTTAAAATATTTTTAAAACATGTCAATCTCAAATTTTCTAATGGCTTGTTATTAAATATCAGATAACAACCCGGTCTCTAAAGATAAGGAAATTGTACGCTTTAGTGCAGTTATCATTAACAACAAAAAGAGAAGTCTTTTCGGTCTTGAGTTTAAAGATTAAAAACATTCAAAGTTTTGTAACTCAAGAATACGACTTGTGTATATTTTGCTACACAACTCGCGCTTTCCAAAAAGGAAAATGTACGACAAAAAGTGCATTTTGTTCTTAAAAGATTAATTTTCTTTATTTCGAGGAATTTTTCTCAAAATGTGTTTATCAAACATGCTCGAGTTAAACAAATTTTTCAAAAATGCTAGAAATAAATTCAAAATCAGTTTTGTCATTTAAATAGAAAAATATTTTCAAAAAATTTGAACGCTCGAACAAATATAAGAAATCTTTCAATAGACTACGGTCTTTGTTCGAGGGGGATAATGAGCTTTTATATGAAAATTTCCAAAAATGTTCAAAAATAATTCATCAGTATTGGGAAAAAACGATCTAGATATTTTGAATGCTCAAACAAATTCTACAGCTCTTTAAATAGAAAATGGGTATTTGTTTGAGGGGGAGAAATTATTTTTAGAAAATTAAAATTTTCAAAAATAATTGTGAAAATAAATTTGGAAATGTGTCTAAATTAATTAATTGGTCATCGTTTGAGGGGGAGTTAACGAGATTAACTCTGAGACTATGTTTGCAAAATAGGTTTAAAGCTTAAGGGTAATTAGTGTAACTTTAATTAGTTATATATCTTTGGGACCTAAAATGCTAACTAGTTTGATAATTAAGGTGTTAGGGGTCATACTTAAAATTTAGGCTTAGTTTAAATGAGTTTAAAACCTCTAGGGACTAGTTTTGCCAAAAACCGAATCCCCTCCCTTTTATCCATCTCCAACTGATCCACCTACACACAACACATTTTTTACCAAATAATTTTCTCCTCCCTCTTTCTTCTTTTGTGTGGATCGGCCAAAGACAAAGATCAAACAAGAAACCATTTCTTGATCAAAGGTAAAACACGAAAGTCATTCATAATCATCTTCTAATCACTATTGTAACAAGAATTGGTTCGTCTTTTCACTAATTTTGAAAAATCAAAGTTTCTTGATTTATGGTTCATAAAATTGAAAGTGTTTAGATGTTAATTTTTCTTGAGGGGTTTTGTAGAGCATGATGTCAATAGACTAGCGTTAACTCGAATTTAAGTGAATCATTGTTAAAACTGATCAAAGTGTGTTGTTTGGTGCGTCTTTCCCAACCGAACCACCCTATGGGTGTGTTTGTTTTGATTGTTTGAATGTAATTTGTTGTGTTGTTAGCTTTTAATCACTAATCTTGCTAGTTGGTAACAAAAAGGTTCAATCTTTAAGCCTTAAACACAAAGACTAGAGATTTTCAAAGGTGAAGACAAAGTGTTTGATGAAATGTTTGTGAAAACTTTGGTGAAATTGGAAGACTCAAGACTTAAAGACCATAAAGATGAAGACTTGAAGTCCAAAACCGAGCCAAAATGAGCCAAGCTCATGGAACGATTCAACCTCACCAACCGACCCTACATGGATCGGTCAGCCAGGCCCAACCGAACCACCTAGGTCGGTCAGTCAAGACTAGCCTACCCACGTTTGTCGGTTACTAAGGTTCAATCGAACCACTTCT
>BQNB010082581.1:0-23703 GCA_026074375.1 Tanacetum coccineum
CACGATAATCGTAACACACTTCCCCGGCAGCGGCGTTAAAAATTGATTCTTTTTTAATAGTGTGTATATATATATATATATATAAACCAAATCGGCAAATCACTCTTGTGAAAGAGTAATAAGCTAATTACTAATAAGATATATTTCCGGAAAGTATTGATGAGAAAATTACCCTTAGGAAAGGATAAAGTTCAAATCGTTCCCGAGTCGTTTTCCCAACGAAGCGTGAATATTGAAAATCTTGTTTCGGTTCGTGATCGCGTGCTTGAATATTCGATATTTTGGATTTTAGATTCTAAAACTAATAACGCAAAGGGAAAGCATATAAAGGCACGCTATTCTAGGAATTAAGGTAATTTAAAAATCTAACGACATTTAAAAACAATTAAAAACTAATTAATAACTAAACTTTACTAACTAATTAACTAAAAATGACAAATTAAAACTCTAAAAACTCAAAATGCAAATTTCTTAAACTAAAATGTATTAATACTAAACTTAATCTTAAAATTTTAAGAAAATTTATAAAAATAATAGATACTAACTCTGAGGTTTTCAAAGAAAAACGATTCAAAAATCTTGTACCAATAAGCTGTGAAAATTCAAATAAGCAAAATAATCAAAAACTAAACACATATAAGATATAAATGAAGCAAGAGTTAAACTGAAAAAGACCCAAGGGCAGTTGGTTAAGGCGTGTATGTTGTGAAGGGGAGGTCACAGGTTCGAGTCCTGTGATTGTCCCTTTTTGTAAAACATTTTTTTAATTTTCTTTTTAAATCAACTAAAGAATAAGAAAAAATAAGAAAATTTAATGAAAGGTGATAAGTGCTTAATTACACATATCTTTTACCTCTAAAAACGAGCTTAAATGACCAAAAACAGACAAAAACTGCCAAATATATGTTTGTTTTGCATTTGTATTGTGCAGGAAGTGGATATCATCAAAAAGACAGAAAACCAAGCCAAAATGACAAAACTGAGCATGGAATGGAAAAGACTGTGCAAAATCAAGGCCAAAGTCCAAAAATGACAAAGTCAGAGTCAATACTGAAGAATCAGCAGTCAAACCGGAGCCGGAACTGAAGAATACTATTGGATGCAATCTTAACCCATCTGATGGGCCGGGAAAGCCCAATAGTATAATTATGAAGACTGTGAAGACCAAATGGGCCCTCAATCAATTACAACAGCCCATTTGTGTGCATTTGACAAAGACTGTGAAGACTTTGAAGACCCAATCCTAGCCCTTGAACAGCCAATCTCAGCCATTGTACACACAAAACCCACTTCATAACCTTATTGGGCTTGAAAAAGCCCAATAACCAAGCCCACACACCTTATTGGGCCCAAACCCAAACCCAGTGGGCCCAATACAAGCCCAAGCCCAACAAAAGCCCAAAATCCATTTTTATAAACTTTAGGGGCTAAATTGCCAAGTTTGAAAGTTGTTTTATAAAGAAAAATAGAAAAATAAAACACAAGGGCTGGTTTTGCAATTTGCCAAAACCTCCTTTTGCCCTTTTAGTTATAAAACAGCAGGGACCATTCTTGCAATTTGCCAAACCCTTTTAAATCTTTTGTTAATAAACCACAAGGACCAAAACCGTCACTTTCTAAACCTTGTTATAACTGAAAATCGGCTTAAAACAAAATGAAAAGAGAGAGAGAGTTGGGGGGGCATTCTTGCCTCTTCCCCAATCTTCTCTTTTAAACCCTGCGAACAACCCGTACCTTAACCAGCCTTCGCGCCAAAACCATACCACCCTTTCCCCACGTTTACAAGGCCAAACCACCTCCCAAGTACTACCACCAGCTCACCCCTACTCATTCCCACCTTACCCTGCCCCTATAACCCTCTCCCTGGCACAAACACTCAACCCCGTACCCCCCATCCATGGCTGAGAGTGATGCAAGGCAAACCAAGGGTTAGGATTGATTGGGGAGACATTACACTTCACAAGAAACACAGCCCAAGTCCAAAGGAAGGCTAAAGACTGCTATAAAAGGGAGAAGACCAAGCCGAAGACCATACACCATTTTTTTTGTGTTTTTAGCTAAATTTTAATTCTAAGCCTTTCTTTTAAGCATTTTAAGTGTATTCAGTTTGTTTTGTACTCAGTTTCTTTTTAAGTTTTTGTTGTAATACTTTCAGTTTTAAATAAAAGTTTAAGAGTTTTGTGATATTGCATTTGTCAAAATTTGAAATACAAATTAAGTTGTTTAATCCTGTTTAGACTTGTGTAAGAATGTTTTAAAGTGATTAAACCTCACTTGTAATCACTTATCTCAGCTTTATTTCACCAAAAATCAGTAAGAAAATCGATTTTAAGAAATTAAAGGGAGTGTTTGGTTTAGCATGAAAATGGGTCAAATGGGAATTGGTATGGGTCAAGCTCACTCAGCCAACTTTGGCTGAGTGTGTAGGCTTTATTAAGCCTCTTAAATCACCACCTTTAGTTTGGAAATAAGTTTTTAAGTGCCCTTTTGAATTCTGTCAAATTTTCATTAAGCCAAAAATGAGCTTAAGTGCTAAGCAGCTTATGACAGCTTAAGCACCCCATGTGTGCTTATTATTGTTGTTTCTATAACTCAATTCAAAACACCCTTTGTGCCAGTCTCTTTGGTTTGACCAAGTATAAGTTCAAAAACTTGGCTTTGCATTTTTTTATAAGAACCCTCAGTTTAAGCCCCAATATCAGCAGCTTTTTTTCTTAACTTAGAAGCTTAAATTTTGGATATAAGCTCATTGACCACCCTTGTAAATCTGTTTGTGCTTGGACTTGGCTAATAAGCTCTTGAGAGCTTATTGCATAAGCTCAAATAAGCCTTTAGCTCACTGTTTTATTTCCCCTGGTGCTGAGCACCATAACTCAGCCCCCTTTATCTAGCTTATTTTGTACTAAGCATTAGGATCTTATAGCTTTTATTTATAGCTTAATACTTGTTCTTTAAGTCCCCAAATTATTATAGCTTATCTCAGCCTTTAGCTTAGCTTATTCTAGGCTTAAAGTTCATTCTTTTCTGTTTCTTTTTAATTGACACATAAGCTTAGTCACTTTTCCAGCTTATTTTTAAGGCTTATTTATACACTTGCTTTAGCTTATTTAGGACTAACCCTAACCTATTAACCGTCCCCCCATAGAATTTTAGCTTATTTTTGTTGCTTAAGCTCAAAGAAAAAAGCAAATAAGCTTTTAAGCTTATTTAGTTTCTGTCAGCCCATAAGCTCACTTTTCTAGCTTATTCAGTGAGCTAAAAGCATAAGTGCTTTTACAAAAGTTACTCCCCTCAAGCCCCTTAACAAGTTTTCTTTTATAGCTTTTTGATAATAAGCTAGTTGGACTATCCTTGTAATCGGGGTCCACTTCAGGGACCATTTGTGTAATTCTCTCTTTTATAGTTACAACTGTTAGCCCCCCTTGTTAGTTTGTTGTTTCCCAGTTAGTCCTTGTGTCCTTTCACTGTTAGTCCTTTAGTTATCTTTGCGTGTTACTCTCAATATTGTACCTAAAATATGATTTATCTGGGATTTTATGTAGCCACATGCATAGTAAATTAGTTGGTAGAGAACTACAAGATTTAAGTGTTTATCACACAATGTAGAGTACAAGCAAAAGAACCCGCGCGTTGCGGCGGGGCTAATTTTTTCTCGAATAATTTTTTTTTACGTTTCGGGGGGTTTTTTTTTTTGCGATGCGTTATGCGAGACTAATTTTTAATATTTTCTTTTTTTTATGATTCGGGGAAAAAAAATTGCGTTGGGGCGGGCTAATTTTTTCCCGAATATTTTCTTTTTTTGGGACGGTTTTGTAAATTTTTTTACGGGAATTTTTGTGTAAGAAAATCGTAAATAGTTAAAAGGTGAGGGTCCGTTTTGTTTTTTTTTTTTTACTTGGTCCAGATTTTAGGCTATTTTTGGGTGTTTTTTTTTGCTAATTTTTTCCCGAATATTTTCTTTTTTTGGGACGGTTCGATATTTTTTTATTTGGGCCGATGAATGTAAAAAAGTCGTGAACAATAAAAACTTGACGTGTTTTTTTTATTAATATTTTTACGGGATTTTTTGTGTAAGAAAATCATAAATAGTTAAAAGTTGAGGGACGATTTTGTATTTTTTTTTACTTTGAGCCAGATTTCAGGCTAATTTTGGGCTATTTTTTTTTTTTTTTTTACTTTGGGCCACATTTTATGCGAATTTTAGGCTAGTTTGTCGACAAATGTGTATATTAGTAATTTCTCGAGGCTGTTAATGAGCTCTCACTTAAAATATCTAACTGAGTTCGATTAAGTCTTCTTATAGTTTAACCACACGTTGAAATGCTTTTAAAGTATGTGATCGTACAACATTTTATACTTTTTTTTATCAGAGCCTGCATTAGGCATACTTGGATACTTCAAAGTGGGGGGGGGGGGGGGGGGGGGGGGATATTTGAAATAAGACAAGAAACACACGTTTGGATTAGTCGAAACGCAGAGGTAGACCTTGCGAGCTGACTCCGGCATGAGAGTAAGATGACATGCAAAAGTGGTAGGTATTTTAGAGAGGGAAAGTAGTGAGGGAATAAAAACATACATGATTTGTGCAAATTAGTCGGCTATATAGGCACTAGGAATGACCAAGATTTTGTCATGTGTCTCACCCAAGTTGGCTAAGAGGGGCATGATCTCGCTGGCTAATGAGAGGGCGTCTTTCGAGGCTTCGAGATCGTGCCCATGTGCATCTGTTTTGCACGAGCGAGAATAAAGGGCGACCGTTGTCCTTGTTGGGTCCACGAAATCATCTGTTTTGTCTTTAGTGCAGAGCCTTATTCTCGTCGATAGCTTTGGCTCCTCGGAAGCTCGGGCTTCGTTTAGAGTGGAATTTGTTGTGTATTTGTAGATTCCCTTACGATAGCCTAGTAGGCTTTACGTCAATGATCACTTCGAAGTGCCACGTGTACGGCATCGGAGGCTAGTCCCCCAGACGTGAGATAGGGTACACCATCAAACCACCATGTGTTATGTTAGTCTTCGAAGCATATGACATCAGACTCCTTCTCGCTCGTAATGCATTTTGGCGGGCTTTTGAATACGTCTTTTCAAAATTAAATGTCAGAGCTTCCGCAACGTCTTTTTGAAACCTGCCATTTTCTTTACCTAGGGATGTACCTGAGTATTTTTACAGCATTAAAACTCTGCGTGTCTTCTACGCGTTTTTGTTTCGTACCACTTATTATGCCTAGTGGGGCACGTGTACGGTCAAAATTTTTTGTGGTTGTGGTATAAAATCTTGAATATTAAGATCTTGATTGATGACTAGTGTGTGTAAAATAAAGTGTAATTAGTGTGTGTGATTAGAGAGAGAAAATACCTAACTTGCCTTTTGATTAAATGAAATTGTTACATCTAATCTTGGCATAAATACCCTATTTATAGCCTTATTAGATTGTTGACTAAACTTTCATAACTTGACACAAATAGTCCCTGCACTTTATAATAGTGCTTACAAGTAGAACATTTCTTTATTTCTAACATTCTCCCCCTAAATGATCTACTTGGGTACTATCCTTATTGTGTTTTTGATGACGACTTCTTCTTTATGCTTGAACACTTGATTCTGAAGTAATCTGTCATTTTCCTTTTCTTTGAAGCTCGAAAACGTTGAGAATTCTTTATGAAAGCTGAGGATGACCTTGTAATATATTTCTCCTGATATAATTTTCTCCCCATATATGATACTTTATCTCTGAAGGTATCAACTCTACTTTCGAACTCAATAGACTTTAAAATTCTTGATATTCCCGAGGATATCAAAGTGCCCTTGATCCTCGGAAGACCATTTTTGTCTACCGCCCGTGCTAAGATTGATGTTTACAAAAGAAAGATTACTTTAAGAGTCGGGGAAGAAAAGATTATTTTCAAAAGTGTTAAACCTGCTAGTAGTTTAATTAGGAGGGTCTATATGCTAAGTTTGAGAGAAAGAATGGAACTTGATTTAGAAGCTAGGCTTATGGGAGAGACTTTGGTGTTAAATAGATCATTAGACCCTTTCTTGGAAGATTACATTGAATTAAATGATCTAAATGAACCAATTGAGCTTAGGAGAAATCAAGGAGATGATTTGATGCCCACCATTGAGGAAGGTGAGGTAATTGAGGAATTTAGAACTAGGGATGAAGATCTTGATACTGGAATTGATGATTACCCTAGTTATTGCGACGATGATAAGAAGATCCATATAGATTGTGCTCACAACTTAAGGTTTTCTTGCATGATAGGATTTGAATTCACTCACGCTAACTTTTTCCCATTATTGTATGTCAATGTGATGTCCAAAAAGTTTCATAACTCTATAATGAAAGATAAGATGGTGTACAAAGGGAATAATGTTGTAGGAGCCGTAATGAATGTGCCTATTTTTGTTGGAACTTTTTCCGTTGTGACTGACTTTGCAGTTTTAGAAAATATGGATGCTTATCGTGATGAAAGAATGGGCGATGTTATTGTTGGCGAACCGTTCTTAAGAGAAGTTGGAATTAAAGCAAAACGGTTCAAAGGGATAATTACCATTTACAAAAATGATGATGAAGCAACTTACCAAATGGTGCGATCACATCCGAGGTTTAAAAACTACACTAATAAGCAATGCAACAAGATCCCACCATTACTAAATGTAAGTGAAAAAGATGAGAAGAATGGAATTTCGCATGCATACCAAAAGCTTAAGGGGTTCTACAAAGGAGTTTTTAATCTAGGACCCGAATACATTCAAAATGCGAAGACGGAAGAATGGCTCACACGCGGGCACATTAGCGTGCATGAGATGGAATAAGACGAGAAGTTGAAGAAAAGTATAACTTAAAGACTTTGTTGTAAACAAAATTGCTTCTTGGAAGACAACCTGGAATGTTATTTAATTTTGTTATCGAGTCTGTCTTCCCAGACATCAATACGGCGTATCCGCTCCATACCATATGGCGTATTGATTGTCTAGACGTTATCAGTCTTTATTTTTATTGCACTTTAAAAACATTATTGTCAGATTTTGAATACGACGTATTCATTCATCTGATAATCCGTATCCACCAGACTGACCCGTAATTATTTTGTTTAGTTTAGTTTAAATTAACCGTAGATACCAAGATAGGAATGCATAGTTTCCTATATTTTATACAGGACCTCCTGGAAAGAAAAATCGACGAATGTTGGTGGAGAATCTACAAAATCTAGAGATACTAAAGTGTTGGAGTCTTGAAACTTCAAGACGGCTGTTCAACACAAATTTTTGCTCAATAAAGTTACATGGAGAATCACTACCGAGCAAATATTAGGGGAGTTTCTCATTCTAACTATTTTTAATTCCCGTATTTTATGTTTTATTCATACAATGAGGGCGTTGTATATTTCAAGTGAGGGGATGGAATTAAAATGTTTACCTGTCCTAAATTTTCACACAAAAACACTAAAATGCTTAAAATATGCTCAAATTTAAAAAAAATTCAAGCATACTTTTGTGAAATTACATGATACATAACCCGCACACAATAACCCTTGTTAGATATTGTGAGGATTTAGCCTTTCCGTTTCCAAATGTTTACCCAAATTCCAAAAAAATATAAGTGTGCCGGTGATGTTGTAGACTTTAGAACTTGGCTTGGTATATCACCCGAGACCGCAATGATAAGTACTATGGATTTAGATGGAGTAACTTGTTTAAATTGGTAAATTTTAGGATTACACCTAAATCGCCTTTACATGTTGCTTATTAACTAACTACACCAGTTAGTTAACCTCCTTTTTAAACCCTTTTCCACTCTCATCTTTAGAGTGATGATCCACTAGAACAACCTGTAGAGCCAATCCTTTAGGAATTTACACCAACTATTTGTTTCGTTACACCCTTACACCTTAACCTACCCTGTTAGATTAAGCTTAATTTACAGTTGCTAGTTGCTTAAAGTGTAAAGTTTGTATTTCCCGAGTCTTGTGTCATTTTTTATCTTTGGTGCGGTTGGAAATTGTACGGTTGGAAGAAATTTGCACATCGCAAATAGGAATGTATATTATAGTCAAAACTCATGTATTTTTACTACCAATTCCCAATTTATGGTACACCTATCATAAGAATTATCGAAGAATATCCAGAATTATTAAATCGTGAAATGAGAGAAACTACACCATTTCTATTTGTATAGTGTATAGCAAAGAAAAATCAAAAAATTAGAAAAACAAAAAAAGAAACAGGAAAAGTTTGAAGATAATCGTTTCGCAACTACCGAAGGAATTACACGAAGGATTGTAAAATTATTCGTTATACAAATCGAGCAGTAAGTATTGTATAAAGTGGACAGATATCGCCACTATGCCTTATAAATTATGTAAAGTTTAGGATTTTGGGAAGATGACCGTATACGAGAAACGCCAACAAAGTTGTTGTATTTGATCCTAAGATGCAAAGGACTTTGTAAAAGTTTGTGTCTTTATCATGGTAACGGTCGTGAAAAAGTGTCTATAACTTGTATTATACAACTTAATCTTTTTTTTCATAATTTTTATTTAACAACAATTTAATTCCCTTTCCTAATCATAAAACATGGTTTTTTATGCGAAAGAGATGTGTCCGAGCGTGCATGTCTATTCGTCGTTAAACGGCCATGTATGCATGTCTCACTGCCTTGTTGGATTATACTAATGTGATAGTTTAGAAGTGATATAAATTGCTACAACAAAGTCAACTAAGTCCCGGATGTAAACAATTTATCCCTCTATATATTCGAAATGGTAACATCAAAGTCAACTAAGCCTCGATGTATACATTTCTCTCTCCATGATGATGACTAATTAAGGAATCATCATCCACATGTGTACATCTTATATCAACTGGAGCTGCTTACTTAGCCTCATATACTTGTGATTGCATAAGCAATACTAATAACTACTGATGAAGACAACTCGATAGTACGAACCCGAGAATGAATCAAAAAAATTCCAAATAACTTCAATCCCGACTGAGTAACCCTGTAGTCATTAAACTCCAATACTATCCTATAAGAGTGAAGGTGAATCTTGATAAGGATCTTTTAAGTGTGATGTATTGTGTTTGTTGTGTTGTTGTTTTTTTATTGTTAATGTGCTTTGATAATTAACGAAGGACAAACTATGAATTTATCTCGAAAGATTTTAGTTGTGATGACATCAAATAACGTCACTTTTATGGCATCATGTATCCTTTGTAAATTACCCATTTTGTATAAATTATTGCAAGAATTGGTACTTAATTGCTTAAAGTTGATATTTGCAGTAATTATGGAGTACTTTGTGAAGATTATCTAAAAGGCACGCATTTTGGAGCTTAAATGAAGAGTTCGAGAAAGTCTACTGATCTGACAGCAAATACGCTGTATTATTCTATACCTATACGACGTATCCAATACTTTGACGAATTAAAAGACCATTGACTGACTTTGAAGAATACACCGTATCCACATCAATGATACGCCGTATATAATACTTTGGTCAACGAAGAAAAACCAACTAGTTTTACATCAATACACCATATCCATTAAGAAGATACGGTGTATCCGTGCCTACACTTCACAGATAACCATGAAGGATTGATGAACCAATACGCATATCCTAAAGACTTAATACACCATATCAAAGGTCAAATACTAGAAGAGTCTAAAAGATATCAACCGTGGTCCTTACTCTAAGAAATCCCCAATACGTCGTATCTCACATCGCCCGATATGGCTTATCGACCTTTTTCAAGACTCTATAAATACAACACCTTAAACTCGGTTTTAGATAGGCAAGTGAAGCCCTAAACTACCAAGTCCACTATCAGACGAATAGAAGAGCACAAAAGGTCAGAAAAGAGCCTCAAGATCATAGGAAAACTCTTGTATCTTTCCACAACCAAATACGCATTCGGTTAAGGTTTCCTTACTTTAATCGTTCATATATGAAACCGTGTGTAATTTTTACAATGACAATCAGCTGATACCTTTAGGTATCAGGCATGTTTATAAAGGTTTAATGTTTGGTTTGTTTATATCGATTCCTTAATTTATCGTTGATTGTTGATTATGTTTATCAATTTATACTTATTTACGTGCTTAAGTATGCGACCTATCATTCAACTGGATCTAGTCCTACATATTTAATGCATTGCAACTTCGGTGTTGTTTGGTCGTAGGCTAAGAGTCCGGGATAGCTCTCCATATCTGTAATTTATTAATCTAGAGTAATAGGATCACAAATATTGACCTATCTTTACCATTGGTTTATGTGAACAAGTTAGACTTGCAGGTGACCTAGGATCAACAAATAACGTACTTATTCCTTTAGTAAAGACTAGAACAGTAGACTACTAGTATATAAAGAGTAGTTAAGCAGTAAGTGGGTAAAGTCTCGATGAGCTAATCTGTAGGTCCTTGGTTTAGGATCTATACAGCCTTTGTAAGACAATAGCTAATTTGAATAAATCCAAATCAACTATGAGAGACACTGACTATGAAAATCAAGTGTTAATTCGGAATCTTAACACAAGAATTAAGAAGAAATAATAATACTAATTTGCTATTGATTTCTATTAAGCTCTAATGCTTCTATTGATATTTTCAATCACGTACATAACATTGTGCCTTAGAGTTCCTTTTATACACCAAGGAAACCCTAATGGGCTTTACAAACGTGTGAAAGGATAATGCATATCCTTTCTTAAGATATCTCCTAAGATATCTCTAAGATAACTATTACTATTTTGTTCCATAACCAGACTTAACTAAATATGACAAGTACTAACTCTAGTACTGCTACTCTACCAGTACTAACTTTAGTACTGCCAGACTTAACTTAGTACTGCCAGTATTAACTTAGTACTGCCAGAACTAACTATTACTACCAGACTTAACTGTTATACTACCAGTATTAAGTCTTTTACAATCTATTTCCCAACAATCCTCCCCTAACTTGATCTTCACTTGTGAACTTCAAGTTCCTTCAATATGCGTAATTGGGACACTCAACCTTCAAAAACTACTTTATAGATCCGTTGTCATAAGTAAAATTTCGAAAATGGTTAGTTAAGTGATCCTTAGACTTAAGAATACAAACAAGTTCTAGTATGTGTGAGATATCCACTAATTTAATTCGTATGTCAAACGTGTGTCGCCTGAAAATGGTAATTAAAGACTATTATTGGCAGTTATGTGAAGCAGCATTCACAATACTTGTAATCAACAAAGAATTAGATCTCACATGATAGTGCAGTAAGATACAATTGGTGCCTCTCCAGAATTAATCAGATAAATGTTTTGGACGAACCAAAAGGAAATGCAAGATATTCTTGAATACATTTGGTATATTTGAGAATTAAGTTCTATAACTGAGATCTAAATGGTTAAACTGAAATGAAATGAGTTAGGATCCCATATCCATGGATTTAGCAACGGTATTTGGAATAAAAGATGATGATATAGCAAGAGATATATAACCATGCTACTGAGAATGTTTATGAAACTTGATCTCAGATATTTCTAGTTTTAAAAACAAATATGAGTGTTGCTAGACGTTTCTATCGTTAGTATTTGAGTTGTCTGCTACTCCAACTCCCAAGTGGGAGCTGTTGGATTATATGGTAGTTGGATTAGTTAAATACAACTAGAAATGTGTGAGCCTATTAGGGGCACACACGTTAAACACATAGAATGCGTTTAAACTTCACAAAAGCTTCTAAATGTAAACCTTTTGGACAACAATGATCAAGACAAGAACCCATGGCTGTCCTTGTGGGCTAGCCGACCTTTGTAAAGGTTCTAGAGAGGGTCTTGGTTCATTGTATCTAGGTGAGAAGGAGTAGGAAGAGTGGGATAAGGATTAGAGTTGTGATAAGATCTAAACTTAAGTCTTTAAGTCTTATCATGAGTTAAGGGGGCTATAGGCTATAAATACTCCACTTCAACAAAATTCGTTCCTCTTCTCCTCATTACTTGTATCAGCCGAATAAGTCAAAACTCAAATTAGGGTTCTTGATTTTCGGTTCTGTCTATTTCGGTGATCCTTTTTAATGGTTTTCGAGTGTGATCTGATCCCACGAGTTCTAAAGCAGATCCGTAGTATTGGTTTACTTGTTCTCAAAGAGTGACAACAGTTAGATTCGTCTAGGGCTTTGATTTGGTGAATTTCGGTAGGGACTGCCCTAATTCGGTTCATCCTATTTCGGTGGAAACCCTAGATTGGTTTCCTGATTTTTTGTACAGAAACTAGGGCTTGGTTTTGGTACTTATTTTGGGTAACAAAGGTATACAAAGGTTGTGTATGGATATACGAGAAGTAGACGATGAGCATAACGTGCGCTATTCGATTGAATGAGTTTGTGTGAGCACTCGTAAGGAAGGTGAGAAGGCATTATCCACTAAGTTTCATTCTATTTTTGACTGTTCAAGGGTTAGTTTTTTTGTTTACCCTTTTGTTTGTTTATTGTGTGTGTTAGTTATGTTCACCTTACTTGATCCATATCCGTTGCGTACTCGTAGTGTTAATGGTTAACAGTTTATCAAATCCCAACATAAAGCTAGATACATAAAAGACAGGCACAAACTCATGATTTTAAGTAATTAGGCAGACAAATCTTTTTTTAATCTAGGAAAAAGGAACTAAAATTAGCTAAATGGTGTGATTTCTTTAAATTAGTAAACAAATAAAAAAGACGTTTATTTTTTCACATATTAGCGGACTAATTAAATAAAACATGTATTTGTGTACAATACATATGTTTATGTGACACAACATTTGACAAGGATCGAAAACACCTTATTCGGGGGGTCTTGGTTGATCAAAATAAACAAGGACGACAACAATGTTAGTTTTCTGGTGAGGATAAAGTAAGAAAGAGTGTGAGAAGACTAAAAAAGGAAGAATCATTAGAAAGATAAAGAGAAGCAGTCAAAGGATAAAACGAAGAAATGAATCAGGAATCCAAGCCGCCCGACATATAAGAGACAGCGCCCTGAGCAGCGTCCCAATGTCTTAATATAAACCAATTATAACAAGCAAATAATTAAAGTAGTTACTAGCATTTCATCCAAACTGAACAATAGGACGCCAATTGTCATGTAGACACGTATAGTAGGAGAGACCCACCCAAAGGAAATCTTCCGTGCCAATACCCCTAGAGTTAGCTATGTACACGCCACGCTTGTAGCTAAAAAAGTGAGGCTAGCACATTCTCCCACCTCTAAAGCTCTGGCGTCACACGTAGAGATTGCCGAGCGAGAGTTATACAATGTTTTCGCCCTACAAGGAAAAAGATATAGAAAAAAATTGATAACGAAGAAGTCCAGTCATTCCTTTGAGAACATTTGTTCTTGACGATCCTACCTTTTTTTTTTGTTCTATATTTAGATTTTTCTGAATACTCCAGCTTTATTTCTTCAGCTCGTAGACGAACATACTGCTAAAATTTTCAGCTCCCTCCAAAATAGACACCCCCAAGACTGAATAAGATGAATTATGAGGCAACATTCTTGAGGGGAGGTGATGATAATCATCAACCCTCGTCCGCATTTAGGAAGCTCTTCCAGTTTTGTTTGCGAATTTTAGACCAAAGTACAGCATGTTTTTCTCCTTTTTGATGTCGAAGACGGCAAACCAAAATCAATTAAGACCCGAAAATGCACTTTTCTCCCTTCAGAAAAGTGCAGATATGAATTGCTACACCAAAGTCAACTAAGTCTCGAGCGAAAGCAATTTATCCCGCTGCGTAGTCGAAATTGTAACATCAAAACGGTAACATAAAACAAATCCACAAATGTACCATATGTACCCATTCTCTCCCTCTAGGAATGATGACTAAACTGAGATCATCCTGACACGCTGCGTGTACATCTTATGACAACTGGAACAGCATACTTAGCTTGATCATAAACTTGCGGATTCACGATAATGACAATATTCTGTGAAAGTGATTGGGGGGTACTCTCTTTACAAATCTCACGTTGATCAAAACCGCGATCTAAGACCCTTATCTATTCTGTTCCGGCTAGATACTGATGACCACTGATGAAGCATAATCCTACACAAGCGATGGACTTAATCTTTGTACTATCTCTAGTGAATGAAGAACAGTGCAGAGCAAATCTCTGAGTACCGAAATAACTCACACCAAAAGATACCAAAAAATACATGCACTCTTGAAATCTCCTCAACTACGTGAGACACTGAGGACTACAAGGTAACTCTTAAAGTGAATAAGCTACTTTGTTGGGTATATGTAGAAAGAATCACAAAAGCAACGTAGATATCCAAGTCTTCGTTCAGCTAATATCAAGTCATCTTCCGTTGTGGAGAAAGAAAGAATCAAAACGAATAATACGACCGCCCGTAAAGCCTACTTCAATCCTAATTATGCAACATCGATGCAAAGTCCTCCCGGTACGTCATGTAAAAAATCAATAATAACCTTATGAATGAAAGGTGAATTTTGGATAAGGATCATCTTCTTAGTGTAATATATTAGTGTTTGTTGTTTTGTTGTTCGTGATTTTTTGATGATGTGTTAACTATATCGGGCTAAGAAAAATAGAAACATATGCACGGCCCGTCCACGTAATAAACTCCGGTCGCTTTTAGACCTTGCCCGACAAAGAAGTGTTTAATACCCGTTATACCGCCATAAACCATACAAACAAGTAAGTCCGCTCAATGATCAAAAGCCTCGGTTATAATTTAATCTTAGACTCTAGCCTAACCATTGTGAATATCACGCAGCTCATTGTTTCTTTGTAATAAAACCTAAGATGTCTGTTCATATCTGCTCGGATCTACCGAGGAGACATAGTATTTTCCTGGCACCTTAAGAGTGCTAAGGAGAGTCAAGCCGTTTTAATGTGTCACACACACATTTTTTGGGTCGGGTCAAAAACATTAAATGTGACCCACATTTTGGTGGGTCGGATCCCCCAATAACTGTAATGTTTAGTAACAAGCAAGATTAACCGCGCGTTGCTGCGGGCGTTAATTTTTCGCGCGTTGTTGTGGGACATTAATTTTTTTTTTGTTTATTTTTTCGGTCTCATGTTTAATAGTTTGTTTTTGTTCTTATATAAAATGACAATCGCGCGTTTTTTTTTTTTTTGCCCAGGCCGATAGAAAGTCGTAAATAGTTAAAGATGAGAGTACTTCTTGTAAAAAAAAAATTTCTTATTTTTGGCCAAAAAAGAGGAGGGGGATAATAAAGGTTTTTTTTTTGCCGATGAACAGTAACCGAGCCCATTGGGCCGGGGTATTGTAGCGCTACTGTAGCACTGTTCATTTTAAGCACTGTAGCAGAGCCAAAACGACGTAGTTTTACTTGTGAAATGTGTTATTTATTTATTTTTATTTGTTTTTTCGCGCGTTTTTTTATGTTTAATAGTGTAAGTTTATTTTTTCCTGCACGTTACTGCGGGGCGCTAATTTTTCGCGCGTTGTTGCGTGTCATTAATTCTTTTTTTTTCCTTTAATTTTGTGCGAGTTTATTTTGTCGTCTCATATATAATAGTGCGGGTTTACTTTTATCGTATAGTCCAATTCGAAAAGTTTCCGATGCGGGTATTTTTATAATTGGGGCCGTGCCCAAATTTATTGGGCCTGTTTAAGTCAATTCGGAAATGTTACCGCGGATATTTTTTTATCTGAATGCGTCGGTACTTTTGTAAACATTTTTTCCTCTCTATTTTGTGCCAACAAATTTAAAAAAAAAAAACTAATAATTGGGGGGCCGGCCCAATTTTTGGACTTTTGTTTGGCCTTCTTATTTAATATGTGCGGGTTTTATTTTTTTCAGTATAGCAATTCGAAATGTTACCGGCGGAGATATTTTTATCTGAATTGCGTCCATGACTGTTTGTATCATTTATTTCCTCCATATTTTTGTGCCGTCAAATAAAAAAAAAAACAATTGGGCGGCCCAAATTTATTGGGCCTGTTAAAGTCAGTTCGGAAATGTTACCAGCGGGTATTTTTTTATCTGAATGCGTCGTAACTTTGTAACATTTATGTTCCTCCTATTTTGTGCCAGACAATTATAAAAAAAAAAAACTAATTGGGCCGGCCCAAATTTTTGGGCTAAATTTTTTGGGTTTTTTTGGCCCAGCACTGTACACTGTGCAGTGCTACAGTGCTTAAATGAATAGTTGACCTGACACACAACGATGTCGTTATTTTTTTATCTGAATGCGTCGATACTTTTGTAGCATTTTTTTCCTCTATATTTTGTGCCGTCAAATTTAAAAAAAAAAAATTGGGCCGGCCCAAATTTTTGGGCCTGTTAAGTCCAGTTCGGGGAAATGTTACCGCGAGTATTTTTTTATCTGAATGCGTCGGTACTTTTGTAACATTTTTTTCCTCCCTATTTTGTGCCAACAATTTTAAAAAAAAAAAAAAACTAATTGGGCCGGCCCAAATTTTTAGGCTAAATTTTTTGGGCTTTTTTGCGCATAAGCACTGTAGACTGTAGCAGTGCACTGGCTAAAATTGATATGTGACATGTCAAAAAACGATGGTCTTATTTTTTATCTAATGCGTCGATACATTTTGTGAGCATTTTTTTCTCCATATTTTGTGCCGGTCAAATGTAAAAAAAAAACAAATTGTGTCCGGCCCCAAATTTTTGGGCCTGTTTAAGTCAGTTCGGAAATGTTACCGCGGGTATTTTTTTATCTGAATGCGTCGGTACTTTTGTAACATTTTTTCCTCCCTATTTTGTGCCAACAATTTTAAAAAAAAAAAAAAACTAATTGGGCCGGCCCAAATTTTTGGGCTAAATTTTTTGGGCTTTTTTGGCCCAGCACTGTAGCAGTGCTACAGTGCTTAAAATGAATAGTGGACATGGTCAAAAAACGATGTCGTTTAGATTCTAAAATGTGTAGTACAAGCAAGATTAACCGCGCGTTGCTGCGGGCGTTAATTTTTCGTACGTTGTTGTTGGGCATTAATTTTTTTTTTTGGTTTATTTTTTCGGTCTCATGTTTAATAGTTTGTTTTTATTCTTATATAAAATGACAATCACACGTTTTTTTTTTTGCCCAGGCCGATAGAAAGTCCTAAATAGTTAAAGATGAGAGTACTTCCTGTAAAAAAAAATCTTATTTTTGGCCAAAAAAAAGTACTTACTGTAGCACTGTTCTTCTTTTTTTTCTCTTTTAATTTTGTGCGAGTTTATTTTGTCGGTCTCATATTTAATAGTGCGGGTTTACTTTTTCAGTATAGTCAATTCGGGAATTTAGTGTGATTACTTTTTTTATTTAATTGAAAAGGGTATAATAGTCAAAACACATTTTGACTTTTTTTGAATATTTTAATTAGAAAAACGTTTTTTTAAAACCTTTTAATTTTCAGAATTAATTTTTTTTTATATATTTTTTTTAGTATATACTGTTTTTGTATAAAGAAAAAAAAAATGAGTCATATATGTTTTTTAAATGTTGAAAATTGTCATAGTTTAGTGTAAGCTATTTATTAACTTAATATATAATTACACATATGTTTTTCCTTGTGCAATTCTTTAATCGTCAAAATTTTTATAACACAAAATATAGACAAAAATTGATATTAAATGAAATACATTTTTATTTGTTTTTTCGCGCGTTTTTTTATGCTTAATAGTGTAAGTTTATTTTTTCTTGCACGTTACTGCGGGGCGTTAATTTTTCGCGCGTTGTTGCGTGTCATTAATTCTTATTTTTTTCTTTAATTTTGTGCGAGTTTATTTTGAGTCGGTCATCAAATTTAATAAGCTAGGTTTACATCTTTTATATTCCTTATAGGATCTAATTCAATGTTACGGACGGTTCGTGCTCGCGGTATTTTTTTTATAAATGGCCGGCTAAATTTTTGGGCAAAAACTGTTTAAGTCAAATCGTAAATGTTACTGCAGGATATATTTTTTTATCTGAATCGTCGGTACGTATTTGTAACAATTTTTTCCTCCTATTGTATCGCCAACAATTAAAAAAAAAAAAAAAAAAAAAAACTAATTTGGGCCGGCCCAAATCTTTAGGCTAAAATTTTTTGGGCCTAATTTTCCTCATATTTAATAGTGCGGGTTTATTTTTAAGTATAGTCAATTCGGAAATGTTATCGCGGATATTTTTTTATCTGAATGCGTCGGTAATTTTGTAACATTTTTTTCCTCCCTATTTTGTGCCGTCAAATTTAAAAAAAAAAAACTAATTGGGCCGGCCCAAATTTTTTGGCCTGTTTAAGTCATATTCCAATGTTACCGGCAATATACTTTTTATCATGAATGCGTCGTAACTTTTGATAAATTTTTTTCCTCCCTATTTTATGCCAATAAATTTAAAAAAAAAAAAAAAACTAATTGGGCCGGCCTAAATTTTTTGCCCAGCACTGTAGCAGTGCTACAGTGCTTAAGATGAACAGTGAATTTGGTTCAAAAACGACGGCGTTTAGAATGACAAATGTGTAATAGTATAATTATAAGGTTTTTTCTAACATGTGCCCCAGGGGCACAGTTAAGGTGGGGACATCATGGCTGTGTGTCACAGCCTAATTGACCATCAGTTATTTTGTGGGGTCTGATAATGAATAATAACCATAACTGATGTGCCAATCAGTCTGTAACACACAGCATGTGTCCCCCACCTAACATGTGCCCCTGGGGCACATGTAGAAAAACCTAATTATGATAAGACCAGCTCATCGCAAATAACCCTAAAATTAAGGACAATAAAACAACATACCAATCTAAACTCTTGCAATACCAACCATTAATCAATAACATACGCATCCATCCTCTCTCCCTAACGCAGCCCATCAATAATATGAAATCCATATCAATCAACATACAGTCATCAAAACACTCCATTACTCCTCAACCTACCACACCACGGCTAATTTGATTCCAGCCCACCTTATGATCAATTCACTTGGCCTAAGTATTTATATCCGAAAAATAATTACCTTTGTTTTCTTATATAGATCGAGCCATGAGCACAAAAAAACTAAGGGAATGGCGTCAAGATCGTGTATGCGGTCTCGGGTAGGTGTGTTTTGACGTGTTTGTTTTCTTATCGAAAGAAAGATGAGTTTATAACAGATTTGTTAATAGACTGTCTTTAAATTCGAATAGCAAAGATGGTTCATTCATTACATAGATCGATGATGAGGTTTTGATTTCGTGTATGTGATCTTTATCTGGTCTAAAAAATTATTTGTACCACACAAACCACAATTTGAGATCTTGATTGATTTTATTTTGTTTTTTTGAGTATTAAAGATGATGTGGAGATAGGAGAGGTGGTATTATATGTGACGATGGGAATTAGGATTTAGTAGAGTTGGATTTGTTGTATTAAGAGGTTGTCGATGTTGGAATTGATGTTGTTGATATTATGGTTTGAGTGTGTCTTTCTTCCTTTATGATCTATTCTTTTGTGGAACTTAGACTCAAAGTGATTCATTGCTAATCCGGTTGACAAATAAATGCTAATCTGGTTGTCAAAGAAAGAAATGCGTATCCGGTCAAGCTTGAAAATTGCGAATCCGGTTAAGCTATAAGCTGCGAGTCCGGTTGATAAAGAGATGCGAATCCGGTTGAGGCTTGACTTGCTGCGTATCCGGTTATGCTTGATATTGCGAATCCGGTGTCCTTGTAAATGTACAATCGTCCTTGTAGTCCTTTCTTTTGTTTGCTATAGAAACCGACAAAAAAACTAAAAATGTACAATCTTGTCTTGCTTTTCAAACCGAGTACAAACAAAACAACTGTATAAGCTTTAATAAGCTCAAAATAAGCTTGAGAAAAGTTGTTAAGTCACGTGAATAAGCCACGAAAAACAACACAAAAAGCTTTATGAATAAGGTCGAAAGTACAACAGAAACAAGCAATAAGCTCAACTTTCTTTTGATATTCATGAAAAAAAAGGTTAAAACACTAAAAAGATTGAGACTTGTGGTTGTTTGTACCAGAATAAGCCCGAAAAATAAGCAGAAATTAAATTGAAATAAGCACGCAACCCATGAAACAACAAGCACACACCAAAAAGATTATCAACTGTGGCTTTTTATAAAAAAACGAAATAAGCTGAGAAATAAGCTTAGTTAAGCCGATAAAACACGGCAACAAACACAAATACAAAACACCCCCGGTTAGCTCTGATACCAATTGACAAGGATCGAAAACACCTTATTCGGGGGGTCTTGATTGATCAAAATAAACAAGATACAACATTGTTAGTTTCTAGTGAGAGAAAGTAGAGAGAGGGTGAGATGAACACAAAAGAAAGAATATTAGATTAGAAAGAGAAAGGGAAAAATAAGAATGGACATCCATCACCCCTCATGGAGAGCCATGAGGGGTATTTATATTAAAAGAAAAAGAAAACTATTCCTAGTTTATGCATGACACGCAGTGTCCAATACTAGTCCAATTCACGTGTAAGACACCAGCTTCACTAAAAAGTGAGGCTAACAACGTTTATGTACGAGGTTCATTCTAGAGAGATCGAGATCTTTAACAAAAACATATACTTTTGGTAGCAAACATTTATTAAGTTCTCGTGAACTCCTGAAAACCTCAACAGATCCGTCCATGAAGGTAAAGCGGAGACAAATCACACATCTACCCATTATTGGTTTTTGCTGTTTGGGGTGTTGTTTTCTTTACAAGCTAATGTTTAATAGTAGTAGTAACTAAATCATATGCTAGTTAAGGATTTCTAAACAGCTCGAGTCGAGCTTATCTTCTATACTCGAACTCGGCGAAACCTAGACTCGTCGTATAGTGAAAATAGTCGGGCTGGACTTAGCCGACTAGGTTCAACCACAATCTATAGTTACTCTATTTGTTTTAATATTGTTCAAAATTTCATTTTGAGTTGTCCCAATTAAATCGTTTACTACTAAAAATAGATAAGAAAATTTGATCGAGATTATTATATTACCTTTACTTGAAATTGTTAGATTTTTAAAATGAAAATGTAATCAATTAGTTAAAGGCATTTTATTATGCAAAAAATAAAAAATAAAAATAATAATACCTTCTCCTCCCTCTTTAAGTAATTGTTTTGTTTTGATTTTAAAGTTTTTTTTTCAACTTTGAATGTGATTATTTGTTTTTTTTTCTAAAATACCTGGTGAAAAATATATAATAAATTGTGTTTTAAATATATTTGTATTTGTATAATTTTTATCAATATTATGTAACACGAACAAAATAATTTAAAGTAATAATTGAAAAAGAAAGAAAAAACTTATTTAGAGATGGGGGAAGTACATTCTTATTAAATTATGTGTGTGTTTTTTTTTAATTTTGAATCTATACTAACACTTCATCTATTGTCAAATAAGTGTCATGTTTTGACTTTTAAAATATTTTTTTTTTCAGTTTTGATCTTAAATTATTTAGTTTATATTATATAATATTTGATAAAAATTATATTAATGAAAATATATTTGAAACACTCTATACATATATTCTGGATTAGGTATTATATAACACACACAAAAAAATCAAAATTAAAAACTTAAAACAAGACACATATGTAAAAGGAAGTAATTTACACACTCTCATATTTAATTGAGGCACTAAAAAACATACATTAAACATATATACTTTAAATATTTGACTATTTGTACATTAAAATGTTCAAATCAAATTTGTTAGTGTCTTAGCCACTTTTCATACATAAATATATGTAAATGAAGTACCCCAACAAACACTCCACGTCCTAGGAAACGTGTCATAAAAATAAACAGGGTTGTACTCTACTAATTTTTTGTTTATTCAAGTCATTTAACTTCAAGGGGCAATTTCATATCTCCCCTCCTTTTAGTTGGAAATTTCATATATATCCAAACATGTATTAAAAACATTGTACATTATGCATTTAATACTTGCACTTTGGGTATATATGAAATTAAACATGAAAGTAGGGTGATATATGAAATTAATCCTAACTTCAAAAGCCTAAGAACCAAAAGGAAACAAAAAATAGAGCAGGCCCAATAGACCTTCAAATGAAAATGAAACTAAATAAAAATTACATGAAAATGAAACCCATGAGAGCAGGCCCTTAGTGATGCTATGATTTATTCATATATGTCGTAATGGTTTTGATGATGTTGGATGATGGTTACCGGCTCTTTGACGATGAACATGATGATGAGTGATAACCAAGAACAAGTCTAAAATTAACAAAAAATATTAAATGTACTAATTAGCGATTGTGAAAAATATGAAACATTGAAACCCATATCTGCATGTACGGGTGGAATATAAAAAACATTTGATTGGCCAGGTTTTAAATCAGAGCTTAGGTCGAAATTACGTGTAGTTGAAGTTGTTAACAGATAAAAGAAATGAGTTGGATAAATTATTTTTATGAAGTTTAGCTATGGTTTTAGAAGTAAATGGAAGTACAATGATTTGAATAAACAAAAAATTTGTATAGTGACTTATATGAACATTTTTCAAAAGTACTTGTGAGCAGTGTTGCAAAAATCTGTTTAGGCGGCCGATTAATCGGCGCCTAGGCGCTAGGCGGGTATTAACCGCCTTGATTTTCATTAATACGCCTTATTAATCGGTTTGGTCAAAAATCGGTCAACATACCAATTAATCGGATAAATATCGGTCAAATCAGGCATAAATCGGTCAAATCGGACAAAAATCGGCTAAATCAAGCAAATCACACATATATTTTCAAAATTTTATAAACTTATATATAAAATGTCCAATCCGATTCGATTAATCCCTGCCTAACCGATTAATCGTTAGGCAGTACGCGGCCGTCTAGCCAGCGCTTAACGATTTTTGCAAACTTCCTTGTGAGTGAAAAACCCAAACATTGAAAACTTTTGAAGTAGGGATGAGCACGGTACCGGTCCCGTACCGAATTAATGGTACCGATTTTTTCCCGAGCATAAATTAGTAGTACCGGTACCTTCGGAAACAAGTATAAAAGACCAGGAGCTATTTGACATGCAGTTGTTTAGTATGATTTCGTTAAATTCTCAAAGATGTTGAATTCTTTTGTTAATTGTTTAACAGATGGGCATGAATAGCAAGTTACTTACCAGGAAGAACCGACAGTGCTGTAAAAAACTTCTGGAACTCCAATACAAAAAAGAAACTCGGTCAGTTCCAACTGCAAATGGTCAATGATCACGAGCGTCATGTTGATCAAGAAACGGAAAATGAAGTTGATCTTTCTCCTCTTCCACCATTCATGAGAGTATTTTGACCCAATACTTGATCAAAATTGGGATCCGAATCATCTGTCAATTTACTGAGATAACTCGGATACAAATGATATAATGAAAACAAACCAAGATTTCATATAGGATATTAACAAAGATCACGAGCCTCGCAGAGGCTTGTGTAAGTGTACATGGTAGAAGTATCATACAACAATACAACAAACTGGAAACACTAAACATCTAAAGTGACGTTAAAACCAACAACTACTCATCTTCATCTTCTTCAAATTCTTCCTCTTCATCATCCTCGTTGGTTTCTTCATCCACATCCTCGTCGATTCCTTCACCCACGTCCTCGTCATCAACTATGAAACCACCCAATGTTTCATCAGCTTCATCTTCCTCGTCATCTTCAACATCAACGTCATCTTCCACGTACTCGCTCCCTTTTTGCTTTTCTTTTGGTCCTTTGATCTAGTCGTATACTTGGGTTTAGGGTCATTTTTCAGTTTCTTA
>BQNB010082582.1:0-29288 GCA_026074375.1 Tanacetum coccineum
TTAAAGTTTTTTTCTAAAAGACAAAAGGGCTTTTGCAGCCCTAATTTTAGGCTACTAAAATAGTTTTAAAAACCAAAATAAGCTCAAACAGATTGAGCTTGTAGCACAATAAGCTTGTGCTATGATTTTCAACCTTTAAAACAAACTTATACTACCCTAAATTTGAGATTAAAAATTGGGCTTTTAACTTTGAAATAAGACTTGAAACAATGACAGATTTTTACTAAAAACTCACTTAAACCAAGTTCTCTCTACTGCATATTAGACTAAAATCTAACATGAGAATAACACCTAATAGCTACTAATAAAGATCTACTCAAATAAGCTGACTTATTAGACTAAAACACCACAGATTCAAACAATGAGTTCATCAACCCTTAAACTTGGAATTTAGAATTTAAAAACTTGTAAAAACTAACTTTAAGGCTTAATTTGAGCTTTTTAAATTTGACTTAAAGGTCAAAAGACACTCAAGCACTATTAACATGAGTTAATACTGCTAGTGCCAAACACCCCTTAAGAAACTTAAAAACCATATTAAGCTTATAACAGTTTGATAAAAGCTACAAAAAAGCAAAAACAGATTAAGCACAGTGTTAATAAAGGACAAATAAGCACATTTCAACCACTAATAAGCACTTTATAATAAGCAAACTAAATAAGCAGTTTTTAAGCTAAAAATGCAATCTTAATGAAAAACATGAACAAGTGAATTCTAAACATCTAGCAAACATGAATAAGCATTAAACATCATAGATAAGCAGTAAATAACAGTAAATAAGCAGAAATAAGCAATAAGCAGTTTAAAGCTATAAAATGTAAAGGAGAGAGTACCTTGCCCTTTCCTCTAAACAACGACAAATAAGCTCTTAATGAGCTGATCTACAAGCTAGATAAGCTGGTAAAACTCTTAAGCCCTTCCAGAATTAGCTTATCATCCATAAAAGCTCTTTTTGAGTGATTTTTGTTGGATTGTGACTTCAAACACTATAAGCTATGGAAAAGCTTATATTGCTTAAGTAAACAGCTTAAGTAAAAGGTAAAAAGAGCTTATGTTAGCTTAACAAACATTTTTAAAACATAAATTGCATCAACTTAAAAACAGAATTTAACATAAAAAACATAAATTTCATTGAACTTAAAATCTGAGTACAAGGCTTTTAAAAGAAATACAAATAAGCTAAAATAAACTTAATATATGCTGAAAGTTACAAGTAAAAAGCTATTAAAAAACTAGATAAAAACTATTCTCTCTAATGTGTGAAAACACAAACTATTTATAGCCGAGCACAAGCTTTCTGTTGTGCTTGTTGTATTTTTTGTGAGGGAGGCTTCAAAAGCTTCATCATAGCCCTTCAATTATCTTGTTCTCCAAGTTCTTGAATCACAGCCCTTGAATTTGGTCCTTGTCCCGTCAACCAATCAAAAAGTAGAGGATTGCCAATGTGGATTTGTTGGTTTGTGAAGTGGGGTTGAAGGTTAGAGTGATGGGTTTGTTTGTTGGAGCAGAGGTCGAGGAAAGTGACAGGGGAATAGTAGTTTCTTGCGGGAAATGGTTTTATATAATTTGGGGGTAACGGGGGTTAATGGTAAGTGTTAATTGGGTTAATGGTTAGGGACTAATGGTGAAAAGTTTAGGACTAATGGTGTAATACAATAAGGACTAGCAGTGTTAGTCCTTAAGGACTAATAGTGAAAAAGGGTAAAGGGTGTTATGGTTAAGGGTTAATAGACTTTTGGTTTGGGCTTAAGTTGGGCTGGTTTGTGTTGGATTGGACTTGGACCATTTTTAACTTCTAAGACTTATAGATAAAGGTTTAATGAGTTGGCCCGACCCATTAAATGGGTGCGGGTTAGCTCATTTAAGATAAGCACGTCTTCGACCTTGATTTTTTTCATGCTCTTTCCAATCTCGTGCTTGGTTTTGTCTGTTTTGGTTTCATTTTTGTCCTTTAGTAAATATCTATTACCTGCACAGTCATAAATCACAAAACACACAAATATTTGGCATTTTATGTCCGTTTTTTGCCATTTAGGATCATTTTTATAGGTAAAAGGTATGTGTAATTAAGTACATACCAAATTGTTAATTAATCGTTTATATTTGAGAATTGAAGTAATTATGGAGTACTTGGTGAAGATTAGCAAAAAGGCACGAATTCTGGAGCTTAAACGATGAAATATAAAGATTACTGTTCTGACAACTAATACGCCGTATCCATCAAGTAAGATACGGCGTATCTGTGCCTACACTTCACTAAAGACCACGAAGGAAACAAGATCCAATACGCCGTATCCAGGAAAGACCAATACGCCGTATTCAAGCATTATGGAAATAAAATATTCTGAAAGATATCGAACGTGGTCCCTACTCCAAGAAATCCCCAATACGCCGTATCGAAGACTTTCGATACCCTTTTTCCAGACCTTATAAATAGAAAACTCAAAAACGAGTTTTAAGGGTGCTAAATCATATTTTCGATACCTAAACCATAAAAGTCGATTTTCAGAAGAGAAGAAGAGTAGAAGAGGTCTTGCAACGTGATTAATTCAATAGGAAACAACTTGTAATCTCTTATGCTCTTGTAATCATTCATTTTTTGGTATCATTCGTTAACTCAGTTAGTTTACCTTGGCTAAATTTTTACTCTTGTAATGATTATGACGTTTGAAGGCTAATACCTTCGGGAATTAGCCATTATTATGAAGATCTGAATGTTTGGTTTATTTATCTCGATTGCTTAATTTATAGTTGATTGCTTGTTTATGTTTATCAATTTATACTTGTTTATTTGCTTTAGTATGCGACCTATCATTCAACTGGATCTAGTGATTCGGACCAAGTAATCTAGATGCTGGGATAGCTCTCTATATAGTGATTTATACATCTAGACCAATAGGATCACAAATAACGACCTATCTTTGCCCTTAGATAGTGAGCTTAGTTGGAACGGCATGTAACCCAGGGATCAACGAGTACGTTCTCAGTTAATTGGTAAAGACTTGGTTAGTGGACTACTAGTGTATGAATTGCCATTAAGCAGTAATTAGGTAAAGTCTCTATGAGCTAGGGTTTAACAAGATCACCATTGCTTTAACCCCTAAGTTATATTATAATCAGCAAATAAGGATGCTTTATGCGGATGCATTTAATTGTGACAGAATTCTACGTGTTTAGGTTTAAGGAAGAAGTACCGCCTTAATCTTAAGAATGATATGCCGCCTCGAGATAAGTAATCATTGCACTAAATAAACAAACTAATGTTATGATTGGATTAATAATGGTTAATACAGTTTTCTTATATTTGGCTAGACTGCTCTTTTATCTTCTGTTAATTTGCTTGCGTGTGTTTTAGTGTCTTAAGTTAATTTTAGTCACCACAAAACCCGTGCCGGGTACACTGCCCGTTAAAGTGTTGTTTTTGGTTAAGTCGGAAATATATAAATTTAAAAGTTGAATTATAAAATTAATACCACACAACGACACATCAACCTTGAACAAACTCACCAAAACCAACCACGATGATGCAAGTAGTATGATTATACCTTTTAAAATTATCTTACTTCTAATTTATTTTTCTAGGAGTTTATTTTGAGAATCATTTTGTATTCTCGTTTTTTTCTTGTGGTTGTATGTCCTTTTTAGTAGAAGACTACACCCCATAAGATGTTTTTATATATGATCACGATTCTCTAATTTGAGTTGCTTGTGGTTATATCATCTACATTTTGCATCATATATACATCTTATTGTATATGACTTCCTCGAAAGATGAAGTATATATTGCATTAATATTTGTTTTGTAGGTTCAAATATACACTTTAGTGTGTATGGCATTCTTGTCTACGGACGAAATTTGCATATTTCATATCATTCCTTTTTAGGTTCACTCATATACACGGTGCGGTATATGGCATAGTTGTCTCCGGACGAAGTTTGTAATGATTATTTTCTTATGTTGGTCTATCATCATACTCATCTAAGGATGAAGTTTGCAACATTTAATTTTCTTTTTTGTAGGGTCATCGTGACGCCCTCGAAAAAGGGGGAGCATTCGTCAAGCAATCATATTGGTTCGTTTATATACTTGTTGTATATGACATATTTTTCTACGGACAAAAGCTATTATTGCACTAATTTTTGTTTTGTAGGATCATACTTGACGCCCTCGAGCAAGGGGGAGCTTCCATCGAGCTTTTATAAAATGCATCTTATATACACTTTGTTCTATATATTTTACTCGTCTAAGGACGAATCTAGGTTTGTTTGTAGCTTTTTAATCATATCTTGATGCCTCGAACAAAGGGAGAGCATTCGTCAAGGTGGGCATGCACACATTCATCATCACTTTTACTCTTTGACAATCCTTTGCGTTTTGACCAAAAAGAAGATGTCATTTTTTATTCATCATATAGCTCTCATACTTTTTTATTATATATATGTTGCACGAAACTAACCTTTCTTGTAGGTTAAGCTTTCAAATTTGATCAATGGATCTGCTATAAACCAAGGCCAATTACCTAAGGGATGCAAGAACAATCAGAGGCGTTAGAGTAGACAATTTAACTTCACTAGGGACGATGCAAGCTAGCCTTTTCGAGGAGAAATGAAGTTAAATCCAAGGACACACCCTTTTTGTTTCGACAAAAGGGGGAGAAAAGTGTAAACGGAGAAGGTAATGTAAAGGTTTTACGAGGATACAAGTAACTTTTACATTTACTATATATTACGTTTACATATTTTGTCATCATCAAAAAGGGGGAGATTGTTAGTTCAAATATTACGATATCTTATAAACTACAAGTCTCGTTATGTTTTGTTTGAAGAAAAACATTAAACTTAGTAATAAAAATGTAAAAAGATAAACAAAGTTACTATATCATCATATTGTCTCAACTACATCAACAACATCTTGCGTACTCGAGTCCTCGTATGTTACAACACAGGTTCATACATGTTTGTTATGTTCCATTATGATCAAACCTCATTTCATATTTTACATTTACAAGTATTTTATACAAATGCATCACTTTATTTTTACGTCCAAATATACTTCTTATTTGAACAAACTTCCTCTTTTCTTTTCACCAACAAAGTTTACTTACATTTTATTTTGACAAGCACTCAACTAAACATTTTATTTTGTAAAAGACTACTTACATTTTTACATGTACAAGTAACTTTTTTTAAAGTACAATATATAAACACAATTTTTTTTTGTACAGGGCTTACAGAAAATCAGGAAGAACTGAAAAATTTCCTGTCTCCAGAGAACGGCCCCCATAAATAAGGGGCGGCCCCCTAATATATTTGGGACTGCCATGTAATTATGGGACCGCCATCAGAAGTCACGAAAAATTTATTGTGACTACCTGATTTTCTGTGCAATTGACTATTCTCTCTTAGACCCAACTAAACTTCCTGCATTTTGCTAAACCACTTTTGGAATCTATTTCTTTAATCCTCATGCTTTTCTACTTTGATCCTATGCTTTCAAATTAAATAAGCCTTCCTTCCCATTCTTCTTACCATCTCCATCTTCCTCAAACCATTCTACCATGAATTCCACCAAAGCTTCTTCTTCTAACCCTTCTAAGAAAATCAAACTAACCATAATCCCTCCTAGACAACTATTTGTTAACATCTCTAGTGATGAAGATGTCACCACCACACCTTCTCCTACAACAACTTCTTCATCTCCAACTCCTCCAAATGCACCATCCAAAACTCCATCCACCAATCAAACCTCATCAAGCCAAGAGAACACATCTTCTTTTCAATCAAAACTTCAAATTTCACCACCATCTTCAAATGAACCAACTTCTCCTTAACTTTTGAACCCTTTTCTTAACAACATCTCGGATGTTCCTCCTTGACCTTCAAACCCTCAACCACTTCAAAGTCACCCTTCTTTGGATATCACACTCTCTTTGTCACCAATCACTCTTCTTGATCACATTCATGACACTCCATCACCACCATCTCCACCACAACCTCAACCACTTATCATGGGCCACCCTCTTTACTAAAACTACCATGACTACCATGGGTCAACTTGCATATGTTGCTTGCACAACCAAACTCTTTTCTTAACCTTAAGAGATGAGATGGACATCATGTTTGCTCATCTTGAGTATTTTCTTACTACCGCAATCACCTCACACTTTCCACCTCCACCTTGAAATGGCTTCAAAAAAAATTCATAAATGTGTCACCCCAAACCTTTTTGCTCAAAAATCATTCTCTATGAATCATGAATCATTTAGGACTTATGTAGTATTGTCTCTCTTTATCTCATGAAGTACGTAGTGTGACTTATGGATTAATTATCTCGTATTAGTTCTAGTTTTATGTTATGTTGTATAAATGTATTAATTGCATTGGCTATTGTATGAGTTTCTTATATATTGAATGAAACTCTCTTTTGGGTGACTTGAATCTAATGTGTTGTTTAAAAGATATTTGTCTTGCTCTTGTATCTCTAACTTTGTTTTGTAGCAAACAATTTTCGTAAGATCGATCCCTTGGTGCCCCGAACGAAGGGGATCATACATCAAGGGAGAGTCTTGATATCGTTGATTTCTTTCTTCCTACAACTACTCGACGATCATCCTTTTTGAATTCGACAAAAAGGGGGAGAAATAGAACAAAACTCGTTAACAATTTGCAACTATTAATTTTATACAAAATGAGTTTATATTTTGTCATCATCAAAAAGGGAGATATTGTTAATACAAATAATGTCTAAAAATGTTATTTATATTTTTCGACCTCTCAACGTTTTGATAATAACAAAATGTAAAAATGTTTATGATAAAATTAAATGTTTACAAATTATTAATCGTAGAATTCTATTTCTAAGATTAGTAATCACTTAAGGTATGAACAAACAAATCATTAAGCATGATTAGTGATCAAGAAAATATTTTTTCTTAATCCTCACTTTTAATTCTACAAAAGTATTTTTTTCAAAAATACTTTTACAAAATATTTTCTAATTAAAATAAAAAGTTTTATTAAAAAACATTTAAATTTGAATTCAAATTTTTCCCCCCAAAACGATTGCTTCTACACCAGTTACAACCTTCCCTACAAAAAGACAAAAAAATAGAGCGGAGTCTAGGCGGCGGCCCCCTTATAGGACTAGCGGGTGCCCCAAATTAATATATGGACAACTGCCGGACCGCCCCTTTAGAGAGCCGTTCGCCGATTCCTTGGACCATATAATATAATGCCTCCATTCACCAGCAGAAAAACTTTTTCCTTCTTTGACGAAAATTGTATTTCTTTCCCTCTTTATACCTTCTTTCTCTCACTAAAACTCTGATCTTTTAACTTACTTTGATCTGTTTCAAGTTAGGTGATCTAATTTCTCTTCTCATCTCTTCCTCTTCATTCAAGTGCAAGAGAATACACTCGTATTCTCAAGAACGAAGTGATTTTTAGTGATAGAGTAAATTTGATCTTCCTCTGTTTTATAAGTACCAAAACTCTATTGCTATTTATCTTGTTTATTTGTAAGATTAGGTATGTGAAGATCGATTGTGTAGATCTTGTGATTGTGTATTTCTTGTGAAGTGGTAGATTGGTTCTAATAAGATTAAGATCGACATTGAGTTAGTTAGGAAAAATAAGTAGCGACTGTTGGTAAACGATTTTCTCCGCCTAAAAAGGGCTTGTTGACATAGTGAAATCTTGAGTCGGATACTCGGGGGAGTGGAGTTAAGGGGCGTAGAGGTGGCTTCGTAGTCCGAACCACTGAAATCTTAGTGTTTGGTTTTGGTTATTTCTTTATTATCCTCTTTACATTATTATTGTTTGATTATCGTGTTTTAGTTTAGTTAGTGATTTTTTGTTATATTCATTGTGATTTGATGAAACATATAACTCGGATTATTGTTTTTGTTAGTAAACTTTTAAAACGTAAAACAATCGTGTAAACTATTTCAACCCTCCCCGTTAGTTTCCACAGTTGAAGATTATTTTAGTAACTATCGTTTGGCTTTTATATTTCTATTATTGGGCTTTAGATGGGGCCTATATCGTATGTTTATACTTACGATATAACTTTAATAGAATTCTATTGGGCCTTAAGGTCCAAATAAGCTAAAATTTGTCGTTTTGCTACGTTTAGAACGGACGTTTGAAAGTGAAACTTTATTTATTTAATTACCTATGAATAAATTTGTCTTTAAGGAGGAAAAACTTGTTTTGAGAAACGTTGCGATCTAATAGATTTTTGGCCATTTTGTCGGAGGAGATCTGGTGTGAAAAAGATTGGGGAAAATAGTGTTAAAATTGAGGTTTGAAACCTTGGAAACTTCTGTAGTAAAGAACGGGGTCAATGCTGTATATTTCGTAAAATTTCTTATTCTTAGATTTTTCTTACTCTAACTTACTTTTAGAACAAAATATATTAAATTATTATTATTTTAATAAGTTTACTAAAAGATGAAAAAATATATATTTTATAATTATAAAATATGAAACTTCTTAAGTTATTTTATGAAAATAAATGTTTAATTTCCTATAAGCTATACAATTTATTTAGGGTAACTAAGGTTACCGAATGGATTTACCGAAAGTATATTTTGAATGTCTATTATTTAGTTATCTTATATTACTTATCTATTTTACTTAAATAGTATAAGTATAGTATACTAAAGTATAAATTGGAGTATGTTATCTTGAAACTAAGTCGTCAACCATCACACCACTGATAACGGTCTGGGGGACCGTACAACATCGTTTGCTTTAGACCTCTTAGTGTATCATACCTTATAAAAAACTTCTTTTAATGCGTATAGCTAAACTGGTCATTATATTTGTAGATGTAGGTCGTGTTCGGACGTCGTTGCATTTGCTTGTTTGATCTTGCTACTGTCACCTTGTTGAGGTGAGTTCTCGTAGCCCCACTTTTTAAATCTTTTCCGTTGGGGGAAAATGATACTCAAATCTGTTGTGAGGTGTTTGGTTGTGTACTTGTAATAGATCAAATAAATGCTTTAACGGAAAATATCCTTAGGGATAAATTTTTATAAACTTCTAAAGGCTACTTGAGGACAAGTAGGATTCAAGTGGGGGGATATTTGATGACATCAAATAACGTCTATTTTATAGCATCATTTATCCCATGTTATTAACCCATTTTGTATAGTTATTGCAAAGAATTGTTACTTAATCGTTAATATTTGAGAATTGCAGTAATTATTGAGTACTTGGTGAAAGTTAGCAAAAGGCGTGCATTTTGGAGCTTAAATGAAGATATTTTGAAGATTACTATTCTGAAGACCAATACGCCGTAACCATCAAGGAAGATACGGCGTATATGTGCCTGCACTCACCAAAGACCACGAGGAATAAAGCTCAATACGCAGTATCCAGAAGACCAATACGCCGTATTAGAATTATGGAATCAATATAATATTTTGGAAGATATCAAGCATGGTGCCTACTCCAAGAAATCCCCAATACGCTGTATCCAATACTTAGATACGCCGTATCGAACCGACTTCCAAATGTTATAAATAGAAAACTCAAAAATGAGTTTTAAGGGTGCTAAATTGTATTCTCGATACCTAAACCATAAAAGTTAATTTTCAGAGGAGAAAAAGAGCAGAAAAGGTAGAGCAACGTTATCAATTCCATAGGAGACATCGTGTAATTCCATATACTTTAGTAATTGTTCAGTTTTTGGTATCATTCGTTAACTCGGTTAGTTTACCTTGGCTAAATAATTGCTCTTGTATTTATTATGACGTTTGAAGGATAATACCTTCGGGTATTAGCCATTATTATGAAGATCTGAATGTTTGGTATTTGTTTATCTCGATTTCTTGATTTATTGTTGAATGCTTGTTTATGTTTATCAATTTATACTTGTTTACGCGCTTTTGTATGCGACCTATCATTCAACTGGATCTAGTGATACGGACCAAGTAGATCTAGAGTCTAGGATAGCTCTCCATATAGTAATTTATACATCTAGAATAATAGGATCACAAATATTGTCCTTCTAAGTCTGTGTCTAGGATACGCTTCGGGCTTAACTAGTTAATTGGATATTGCCAATGGTTTATTGATCGTGTTGACTAGTAGGTGACCTAGATAATTCAACAAGTAACATTCTGATTCCATTGGATAGTTGGACAAGTGGACTACTAGTGTATAAACTACCATTAAGCGGTAAGTGGGTAAAGTCTCTATGAGCTAGGGTTTAATAAGATCACCATTGCTTTAATCCCTAAGATTGATTATAATCAGCAAATAAGGATGCTTTATGCGGATGCTTTAATTGTGACAGAATTAAGGTGTCTAGGTCTTAGGATGATGTAACGCCTAAGTCTTAAGAATGATATGCCACCTCGAGAGAAGAAATCATTGCACTTAATAAACAAACCAACTTTCTAATCGGATTAATAATGGTTAATACAGTTTTCTTATATTTGGCTCGACCGCTCTTTTATCTTTTGTTAATTAACTCGCTTGGGTTAAAGTGCCTTGAATTGATTGTAGTCACCAACCAAACCGTGCCAGTCTCTCAGGCTGAAAACAGACTGACATAGGTTTAGAATAGGATAGAATTAACATAGATTAGATAACCAAAATATTAATTAAATTGATAGATTTAACTTCGCTTCAAGTGTTCGACACCCTACTTATCATGAAACTACTACCGATTGGGTACACTGCCCGTTAAAGTGTTGTTTTTGGTTTAGTCGGTAAAATATAAATTTAAAACTTGAATCAATAAAATATACACCACACAACGACACAATCAAACATGTATGCGAAATATGTTAGCATGCGAAACATGACAGGTTGAAGTTCAAGCGATTTATGTCATTTCTAGGAAACAAAACTTTGCTTAATTTTTCTTAGGTCATGCGAAATATGTCAAGCGAAATATGTATGCGATTTATGTCTTTATGTGATTTATCACAGGTTGTTAGTTCAAGTGAAATACATATTTCTGCAAAACGAAACTCTGTCCAATTTTCACAAACTAGGCGAAACATTACATTGTCATATTCCTTGAGAAACATTATAGTAACATATTTCTTAAGAAACATTACAATGACATATTCTTTGAGAAACATTACAGTGACATATTCCTTGAGAAAGATTACATTAATCACAAAAAGATTTTATTTTCTATGGTTTGTCTTACTTTGTAAAATCCCATGAAATAATTGGATTTCTCGGTTTTAGTGAAGATTTGTAAAATCTCGTGGAATATCAATCTTAATTACGGACAACAACATCTCTTAACACAATCCTCCTTTATCACTATTCGATCAATCATTAATCATTTCACTTTTCAAATAAAGCAAGATGACTACTTTAGCAGAACACATAATTGTTGCTGGTGCTGAGAACCGTCCTCCGATGCTTGAGAAATCAATGTTACGGATTATGGGCAAGTCATAGACGTATGGTTCATCAGAGAGAAGGGAGAAACAATGGTAGGATGTGCTTGACTCAATTGATGAAAGTTCCACTAGTCTATCCTAACTGTTGTAGGAGGAAAATGGTAGACTAGAACTAGAATTACTCTAAAATACTGAAGCGCAACAACTTCAAGATGACTGTGATGTTCAAGCAACAAATATCATTCTTTATAGTCTTCTACCCGATATGTATGCACTTGTCAACCATCAAGAGGCAACTAAGGATATTTGGGATAGAGTCAAGCTACTAATGAAAGGCATTGAATTATCATATTAAGAACGTAAATGCAGATTGTACAAATTGTTCGATAAGTTTGCTTCCATTCAGGGTGAAACATTGTATGAGTATTACTAGGGATTCTCTCAGCTGATCAATGCCATGCATACTATTGGGATGACAATGAAGCAAGTTCAAGTCAATACCAAGTTTCTGAATGCTCTTCCATCGGAATGAAGCAAGTTTGTCACTGATGTGAAGTTAGCAAAGAGTTTATATACCACCAACTATGACCAGTTGTATGCATACCTCAGTCAACATGAACGACATGATAATGAAGTACGTATCATGCGTGAAAGATATCCGGATCCTCTTGCATTGGTAGCCAACTCTCAAACTCTATACAATCCCTCTTAGTCTCTACAACATTCAGGTTCTTCAATGTATCCACCCCCTCAACAATTCACACCAGTTTATGCAGCACCTTTTCATCATCAACACCATCACACTCTAGTCAATCTACAACAATAGTTAGTTTATCCATAACCATTCATATCTCCATCAGTGACACAACAATCTGAAGTTGAATTTCCTTAATTAGACTCTGGTCTCGCTGTTCCTACATTTCAGCAAGGAGAGGATCCAATTAATTGCATCAACAAAGCAATGGCATTCCTATCTATTGTAGCATCAAGGTTTCCACCTTTAAACAATCAACTCAGAACATCTTTCAATCCTAGAAATTAGGCAACCATTCAAGATGGAAGAGTCATAGTTCAACAAGTTCAAGGAAGACAAACTCAGAGTTTTGTTGGCACTGGAAACAGAGGAATTGCTACAACCTCAAGGGGAAACTATGTAGCTAGTCAAGCAATGGTTATGAAATGTTAAAACTATTTGGGGGAAGGGCACATGGCGAAATAATGCACTCATCCAAAGAGACCATGAAGTTTTGCATGGTTCAAGGAGAAGTTGATGTTAATCAAAGCGCAAGAAGTTGGTCAGATATTGGATGAAGAGCAACTTGCATTCATAGCAGACCCTGGAATAGAAGAAGTTCAAGTTGCTCAACAGACAATCCCTCATAATTCGGCCTTCCAGATTGAAGATCTGGATGCCTATGACCTAGATTGTGATGATCTATCCTCGACTAAAGCGGATCTGATGGAAAATCTTTCGAGCTGTGATTCAGATGTCCTCTCTGAGGTACCATACTCTGATACTTATCTGAATGATATGATTAATCAGGATGTGCAAGAGATGCCGTATTCTAAACAAACACATATTGTGGATATTCCAGATAATGAGATAACTAGTGATAGTAATATCATTCCTTACTCTCAATATCTGCAGGAATCACAAGATGCGGGTATTTAGGATACTAATTCTTCTACACTAAATGATTTATTGGTTATATCTTTGGTTGAGAAATAACTGATCATGTAGCTAATTTAGATAAGGAAAATCAGACAAATAAAATGGTAAATGAATCCTTAATCGCTGCGATTAAGAGATACAACGAACGTGTCGTCATTTTTGAATAAAGACTTAATGTAGATTTGAACAAACGTGAAAAATTAATAGATTCTCAAATGGATGACTTAATTCGGAATAGAAATGCAAGAAAAAGAATCTTTATCAACAACATTAACTGTTTTCAACACAGAATGTAAAGAAAAAGAATCTAAATACATGGACAAGGAAATTATTTTGGAAAACCAAAATAAAGAACTGGAACATACTCTTTGTAAGTTGTATCTATCTTTGCAAGCAATGCATATGCTAACGAAACCTCAAGTTTTTTACGATAACACTCATAAGCAAGCTCTTGGTTATCAAAATGCGTTCCATCTTAAAAAAACTTAGCGGTTAAAAACCAATAGGCTGTAGTGTATATTGTTAAGGCATGATGTTGATTTTTGTAATTGATGGATTTTTGGAAAGAGAGAGTCATTCAAAGATGCTTGGATAAACAAAAGGATCCATTTTTAATAAACAAACAAATTAATATTTTCCAATTGATTAATTCAAAGTGAATAAAATAAAAGAAGATTTAGCAAAACATTTTGTACTAAAAAAGAATGTGTTATGCAGAAACAAGATTTCTGGTTAAAAAAACATTTGAACTATAATCCTGAACACATCTATTAATGTCACGTACACCTGTAGAATTGAAAGCTCCTAGTGAACATCCAAAGGTAAGTGTGGTAAATGAAAAGTCTTAAAGCTTAAAATATCAACTCGCCAGTTTTGACTAGGTCGTGATAAAGAGAACCACTTCTGATCTAGACATTAGCAGAGTGCATGGGGTTTTGAACATACAAAAGCTTGTTTTGTAACTGAAATAATTCCATTTTTAAAAGTTTTAAAAGATACATGTAATGCATTTGATAAAACTCTTTTAGATAAAATTACTGAAGTTTAAACTGTTTTTAACCAAATGGAAGCGGCTGTTGATCAGTGTTCTGTAGACAAAAACGCTTTTGAAATTCAAATCAAACAACTTAGTATTGATGATGATCAACTCTTGAAACAAATCATGTCTCAAGAAATTATGCATATCGCTGTGAATTTTGTGGATATTCTTAAAGTGAATAAGTCATGTGTGGGTGCATGCAATAAGTGTCTTAAACTTGAGACTGAGCTTCTCAAAAAGAAAGATTTGATTGAAAAAGATGTTTACGATAAACTTTTGAAAAGTTATTCAACACTAGAAAAGAATTGCATTTCTTTGGAATTAACAACTCAACTCAATCAAGAAACTTTTCAAAAGGACAAGTTTCAAGAAAACCAAAATGCTCCTACATTTAACCAATTATTTGAAATCAATAAATTGAAAGCTTAGTCACAAGAAAAGGACACGGTTATAAGAAAGTTGAAGGATAGGATTAAATCTTTGAATGGAAAAGATAGTGTGAAAAATGTAAAGAAAGACATTATTGAGATTGAAACGATAAACATTAAGAGCATAGTGTCACAAAATTACTTTCTGAAAATGAAAATTTAAGAAAAGAACGAGAGCATTTGAAATCAATTTACAAATACCAATTTTACTCAATTAGAAAGACATGTGTTCAATCCAAAAAACATTATGCCTCTTTAATTGCTCAAATCAATGCAAAGTTTGTTGACAATTCGGATTTAAATGCTCAACTTCAAGAAAAGGTTTTTGCTATTGCAACATTGAAAAATGAATTAAGGAAACTTAAAGGGAAAAATGTTGTCGAGACTGCTGTTTCAAAATCTAGTGGCACTATTGCTACAGGAATGTTCAAGCTAGACATAGAACCTATTTCTCATAGACTTAAGAACAATAGGGATGCCCATGAGGTTTATCTTGAGAAGACTATAGAAAATAATGACACCCTTTGTGGACTTGTAGAATGCGCTAGAAAACAGAATCCTAGTGAACCTTTATTAGAATCTGCTTGCATGTTTACAAAACACGTTCAGGAATTGTTAGTCTATGTCTCTAAGACATGCCCTAGTTTAACGAAACCTTGTGAGAAATTAGTTGCTGGCCACACCAACATGAACAAGGACAAGACAGTGTATGGTTTAATGATAACCTGTCACATTTCAAGCAACTTACATAGCAGATGATTCTCTTAGAACAAAAAAAATATTCTAACAAGCCCTTGGTTGACTTTACAGGAGTAACAAATACTACAGTGCTATGCGGATCAAAAGCCTTTACGCTATACAAAGAAAATAGGATCTTACGACCACCAAAGTAGCAATTAGAGATAAAAGTAGATGAAAAACCTTTAGTGGAAAAGTTAAATCTAGTTTGAATAAGACAAATTCTATTTCTGAACCTATCAGTAATGTACATGTTAAGCATTTTATGAGAAATGCTAAGTTTGAATCTATTTGTGCTATCTGTAACAAATGTTTGTTTGATGCTAATCATGATATGTGTGTTATTGATTATGTGAATGATGTGAATGTGAGTTTTAAATCTAAAAGAAATAAAATGAGAAAAGTATGGAAACATATGGGTAAGGTGTTTAATGAAATTGGATATAGTTGGAAACCTACAGGTAGGACCTTTACTATAGTCGGAAATATGTGCCCTTTAACTAGGTTCACCTCTACTAAAGTAGTGTCCTTATAAGGAAACCACTAAAGACAAATCAATTCTTAAACCAACTCAAGGAATCATAGTTTACACTAGGAGACCAAAGCACAAATCTGAATCTCTACTCTCGGACCCAATAATCTAAGGGAAATCCACTATTTTCGATGTTCCATCTTCTTCTCTTATCGATTGCAGGTTGTCCAAATTGTTCTGTGGTATTTGGACTCCGGCTGCTCAAAGCATATGATCAAGGATATCACTCTCCAAGCGCCATTCAACATCGCAGTAAATTTTTGGGTACCGTCAGATTTGGGAATGATCATATTGCTAAGATAATGGGTTCGGAGGGACTTCAAATGGGATAATGTTACCAATATATTGGGTTTATATGTGGAAAGGGTCTAGGACATGATTATTCTTCGTGGGTCAATTTTATGATTCGATCTCGAAGTAGCTCTTTCGCAAACACTTTGCGTCATTTATGACTTAGAGGTGTTGTATACTTCAAGGGATCAAGGGGTTCAAACTTATACACTTTATCTATGGAAAATTTGTTGCTTTCCTCTCCTATATGTCTCTTGTCTAAGGCCTCAAAGACCAAGTCTTAGTTGTGGCATCAATGATTATCTCAATTAAACTTTGATTATATAACTTCTCTTATCAAACATGGTCTCATCCGAGTACTTCCAAAACTAAAGTATCATAAGGATCACTTGTGCTCTGCCTGTGCTCTTTGTAAAAGCAAGAAACACTCCTACAAACCCAAAGCTGAAGACTCCATTCAAGAAAAACTTTGTCTGCTGCATATGGATCTTTACGGGCCAATAAGGATTCAAAGTATCAATGGGAGAAAATATATACTGGTTATCGTTGATGATTATTCTTGGTTTACATGGGTGAAATTTCTATGAATCAAAGGATGAAGTTCCAGAGTTCGTGATCAAATTCCTCAAAATGATTCAAGTTTGTCTGAATGCAACCGTTCGTAACATCAGGACTGATATTGGCATAGAATTTGTTAATCAAACATTGAGAGCTTATTATGAAGAAGTCAGAATCTCACATCAAACATCTGTTGCTCGCACTCCACAATAGTATGGCGTTGTCGAAAGACGGAACCGTACTTTAGTGGAAGCTGCTCGCACCATGTTGATCTTTTCAAAGGCTCTGTTATTTCTCTAAGCAGAAGCAATCGCGACAGCTTGCTATACTCAAAACTAATCATTAATCCAAAAATGTCACAACAAAAGACCATATGAAATTCTCCATGATAGAAAACCTGATTTATCTTATCTTTATGTCTTTGGTGCTCTTTGCTATCCCATTACTGACAATGAAGATCTTGGTAAGTTAAAACCTAAAGCTGATATAGGAATCTTTGTTGGTTACGCTTCTGCAAAGAAAGCATTCTGAATCTACAACAAGAGGACCCGTTTAATCATTGAAACTATTCATGTTGATTTTGATGAGTTGATAACAATGGCTTTTGAACAATTTAGTTCAGGACCTGGGCCTAAACTTTTGACTCCTGGAACAATCAGTTCAGAACTCATGCAAAACATTCCTTCCTCAACACCGTATGTCCCACCAACAAAGAACGATCAGGAAATATTGTTTCAACCAATGTTTGATGAGTACCTTAATCCTCCACCATGTGTTGATCCTCAAGTTCCTGCAGTCATTGCTCCAGAACATGTTGTTTCAATTGGTACACCTTCCTCAATGACAATTGATAAAGATGCACCATCTACAAGTACCTCTCAAACAAATCAAGAAACACCATCTCTAGTCATTTCTCTCAGTGTTGAAGAAGCTAATGACATTGAGGTTGCACACATGGATAATAATCCCTATGTTGATTTTCCAATTCCAGAACCCAGTTATTCCTCTCAGTGTTTAAGAAGCTGACCATGATATTAAAGTTTCACACATAGATAATAATCCCTATGTTGATTTTCTAATTCCAAAACTAAGTTATTAAGAATCCTCTTCTTAGGTTGTTATTCCAAACAATGTGCACTCAGTCAACCAACTACCCGAACAGATCAACAAATGGACCAAAGATCACCTGATTGTTAATGTAATTGGTGATCCTTCTAGACCGATCTACACTCGACATCAACTACAAGATGAAGCCCTATTCTGTTATTTCGATGCTTTCCTTTCTTTTGTTGAACCCTAGAGTTATAAAGAAAAATTGATATAATCCTGTAAGATTGAAGCCATGCAAGAAGAACTCAATGAGTTTGAACGTCTTGAAGTTTGGGAGCTTGTACCTCGTTTGGATCATGTAATGATTATTACCTAGAAGTGGATATACAAAGTGAAATTAGATGAACTGGGAGGTGTGTTGAAAAATAAGGCTTGTTTGGTAGCGAGGGGATATCGTCAAGAAGAAGGCATAGACTTTGAAGAATCGTTTGCTCCAGTTGCACAACTCGAGGCCATTCGTATCTTTATTGCATTTGCTGCTCATATGAACATGATTGTCTATTAAATGGATGTGAAGACCGCACTCTTGAATGGCATAATGCGTAAGGAGGTCTGTGTTTGTCAACCGGACAAGATTGTAGATCTAGAAAATCCTAACCATGTATACAAGCTTAAAAAAGCCCTTACAGTTTGAAACAAGCTCCACGAGCTTGGTATGATTTGCTCTTATCATTTCTACTCTCCTAGAAGTTCTCAAAGGGCACCGTTGATCCTACATTATTCATCAGGAGAGAAGACAAAGACATATTACTGAGATAAATAGACGATATTATTTTTGCCTCCACTAAACCTGATCTTTGTGAATCATTTTCTAAAATCATGTGTTCAAAATTTAAGACGTCGATGATGGGCAAACTATCATTTTTCTTAGGACTTAAGATTTCTCAGAGTCCTAGAGGCATCTTTTTAAACAAATCCAAATATGCTCTTGAATCACTTAAAAAGTATGGTATGGAAACCTGTGTGCTAGTGGATACTCCAATGGTGGAGAAATCCAAACTAGATAAAGATCCACAAGGGAAAGCCGTTGATCCTACACGTTGTTGTAGAATGATTGGCACCCTTATGTATCTCACATCCAGTAGACCAAACCTTGTATTTTTTGTGTGCATTTGTGCCAGGTATCAGGAAAAGCCTGCCAAAAAGCACTTACATGCAGTTAAGCGAATCTTTCGATACCTAAGAGGAACCATAAATATGGGTCTGTGGTATTCGAAGGATTCTTGCATTGCTCTAACAGCTTTTGCGGATGCTGACCATGCGGGATGCCAAGATACCAGAAAAAGTACGTTTGGAAGTATGCAACTTTTGGGTGACAGATTAGTGAGTTGGTCGTCAATGAAACAGAAGAGCACTGCCATATCCAGTATAGAAGTTGAGTACATTACCTTGTCAGGATGTTGTGCTCAAATACTTTGGATGCGATCACAATTGACTGACTATGGCCTTGTGTTCAACAAGATACCTCTGTACAGTGATAACAAAAGTGCCATTGCTTTATGCTGCAACAACGTCCAACACTCCCGATCCAAGCATATTGGCATCAGACATCACTTTATCAAGGAGCAAGTTGAGAACGGGCTGGTTGAGCTATATTTTGTCAGAACAGAGTATCAGTTGGCAGACATTTTCACTAAGCCTTTAGCACGAGAACGACTTGAATTTCTCATCAACAAGCTTGGTATGAGAAGTATGTCTCTTGAGACTTTGAAAAAGCTGGCAGACGAAGAGGAAGAGTGATGGTGGTAAACTCTTCACATATCATTTGTATCATATGTATATAAGAAAATCAGAAAAACCCAAAAAGATTTTTCATTTTATATAAACTTTTCAAAAAGAAAATACACAAATATAAAACCATAAAAAGAAAATACAAAATTTAAAAAAAAATCAAAAAATCTAAAAATATGGTGTTCTTGACATGTCTTCTGAAAATCGATAACATTTACGGCCTTAGAAATGTCATTCAATAATGATACGACGCTATAAATGAAGTTCGAGCAGAAGTTCAAATTGTTTTCAAAACATGTCAAATGGCTTGCTATTATTTCAGATTGGAATCCGCTCTTCAACTTAAAGGCAAGTATTTCGTCAAAAAGAAAACTTGACCTCACAACGGGAAATTCATTTTTCTCAGGAATGAATTACTTGATATTCATTCAAAGGCTTGTATTTACTTTGTAACACAACATGTTCTTCCTAATCAAATAGATGTATGTGTCAGTGCATTTATTTATGTAAAACGAGAGAAATCTTGTTTTTATTGGTGTTATTTTCGAAAAATAATTAAACATGTCAGTTTCTCATCAGAAAAGATTTTAAAAGAATTTTCTATCACTCAAAGAATGTCTACAACTCTTTAAATAAAAAATGAGACATTATTTGAGGGGGATAAATAGTCAAATTCTTTGAAAAATGATCTTTCAAAAAGTCATCTCGAAATAAAAGGAAAGAGGTTTTAACAATAACAGATCATCAAATTAAAGGAGAGTTAATATCATTTTAACTCAAAAGGTCTTAAGATGTTATAGGTTTTAACTTTTGGGGACTAAATGGCAAAATATAGGACTTAGAACCTAAGTGTATAACTTTAGAGGCTTAATATGTCAAATTCTATAAATAGCTTTAGACTTAGGTATAAGTTTAAAATAGATATAGAAAAGGTTATGAACTACAAGGACCATTTTTGCCAAATCTTGAAAAATGGCCAGTTAACCCTCCCTTTCAAACACAAATCGCACACACTACTCATACACACAAATCCAAACACTCCTATTTCCTCTCTAACACAAATCGTACACTTCATACTTCATAATCAAATCTGTTTTCAAGCTAAAGGTACACTCTAATATGTTTAGTCACTATGTAACATCTCCTTGTTAAAACGAATTGCATTAAAACTTCTTTTACACTCAAAAATCATTAAAAACAATTTAAGGTTCATAAGTAAAAAAAGTTGAGATTTTTGCTAATTGATTGAGGGGTTTTGTTCATTAGGATGCGTCTAAGCCTTGTGAGAAACATTTTTTGATAATTTAAATGTATGCGTGAGATATAGTGATTTTCATATTATGAATGATGCGAAACATTTAGTGTTTGTGAAACTGCTTGTGGGTTTGTGTTTAGTAGCATCATTATAGCATTCTTATGCCTTTGGAAATGGTTTTTGTCCCTTAGGTTCTCTTTTGCTTGGAAAAGTTGAAGTCTATGTGCGTAAATTGCTATTTGGTAAAATGAATGTTATAGTGTCATGCTATACATGTAGGTTAACTAATATAGGTCCCTAAGAGCTCACTATTTTCCCTCAAAATGGTATTTATCATGTTTGCCATGTAGTCCTCTCTTGTGTGTGGTTAAATTTCCTTTAAAGGCTCTAAATGTTGTTTAAATCTTGTATTTATGGATTCTAAAGTAATTCTGAATGATTAATGATGATTGTGGTAGAATCTTAATCGTTTTTCATTGATTAAGTTAAAATTAGGACGTGGTTGAAATCTATGCAAAATATGTAAGGTATGAATCAAGCAAAACATGTTAGGTTTGGTCTGAGCGAAACATGTAACTTATGAACTGTGCTAAATATGTTTTAGTTCATGCGAAATATGTCTAAGTGTTATCAAGCGAAACATGCTAGGTTCTGTGCGAAATATGTTTGTGCTTGTCTGTGCGAAACACGTTCATGTATGCCATGAGAAACATGATTGATTTATGCGAAACATGACAGGGTACATTCCAAGCGAAATATGTCAAAATATAAAAGGAAACTCTACCTAAATTTTTTTAAATTTGTGTAATACTTGATTATAGTATCATATTTCATAGCTTGCCATGTTTGAATGTGCCTTAGTTACCCTCTGATTGAATATGTGTCATAAGTTCTCTTGGAGATGTCTAGTTGACCTTTTCTGTTGACTTTGACTATTGACCTTAGTTGACTGTATTTTTAGAGTGTCTTAATACAGTCATGTTTGCATGAAACCTAATCATAGCATATTTCTAAATCAATCATATCATGAAGGATAACAAAATTAATTAGTAAAATATATATGTTGTGTATATAAACTGTATTTGTTAATTCTTAAGCAGAATCATGAATCCACAAGAAACTCAACAAGTTGTTGCTCGTGATGAGAAATGGGTTCCATCTACAGAAAGAGTCAAGATAAGCTCTACCTATGTTAGACTGGAAACAAGTGTGCAATAGAAGGAAGAGACATTTCAAGTTTTCATTGATGTGATCAAGAACTCCACGTGCTTCAAGGCATTTACTATCACTACAGAAGTCCCTGAAATCTTTATGCAACAGTTCTAGTACACCATCAAGAAGGTCAAAGACTCATAATCTTATGAATTCCTTTTGGCCTACAAGAAGTGCATTGTCGATGTTGAAATCTTTAGAAAGATTTTGGATATCTATCCAAGAGTTAAAGGTGAAGAATTCACTGAGGTACAAGATGATGATGCTACCCTCACCTTCCTCATTAACCTTGGCTACAAAGGTCCACTACACAATTATACCAACATGTATGTGGATCACATGCATCAGCCTTGGAGAACTCTGCCATCAATTATCAATAAGTGTCTCTCTGGGAAGACTGCAAGCAATGACTATTAGGTCTTGTTTTAGCTTGAATCTTACGATATAAAACAATGTATAATATAGAGAATCAAGAGAGGAAAACAAGTTTTCAGAATTTCCAAATTTTATAACAAAAGAGAAAAAGGGAGGGAAAAGTTGTTACAAGTTATCAACTACTTAATAAGGATTAGGTGGCTATTTATAGGATAGGGAGGAGGCTTTCCTTCCTTCCTTTATTTTCCTAATTTTGCTAATTAGTCCTTAATCTTTGGTAAATATGCTATTTTTTACTTTTAGCATATTAAACCTTATTACAAACTACTTTATACTAAGTAAAATAAAGTGTAAACACTAGAAATAAATAAAACCACTTAAAGTATCATAATCGATACTTTTATGAACCTAACAATCTCCCCCTAAGGGTCGATTATTCTGGGCGTTCCCTCCTTGATCCTAGTGGTCGTCGATTCACATACATTTCCCATCTTCTCATTTGATCACGATACTTTAATCGTTCTTCAATCTCTTCAGCAAGTAATTGTAAGTATTCAACATCTTAATTACTAAGGTTGTGAGTCACATAACCATACTTAACATCGTTGTTGTAGCTCTTTAATCCTTCCAATACTCTTTTCAATGTAGCATCACAAAACTTATGAGCTTCTTTATGTCTCATCACTCTCTTTTCTTTCTTGCTGTTCTTGTAAATAATGCCATATACTAGTTCAAAGATGATGGATAACACCTTGTACTTCTTAATGCCTAGGAAAGTGATTGTTGGTGCAGTAAGATTGACTTGTTGTTGATAGCTTTCCACACCTAGTTGAAAGTCATGAACTCTTTCCCAGATCACCATACTCCTGATGAAGACTGATAATGACCACAACAATCCAGTCTCAGCATAGTCATCTACCTTGTGATTTATGATTAACAGATACATATCTTCAATATCATTCTTGTTGAGATTCTTGTAATCTGACTTTGTAATAGACACTATGCATCTATTTGCTCTTCTTGTAACAATCTCTGTTATAAACTTATGCTTATGTCCTAGTTCCCATTAAGTCTTGATAATTTGTACAATCTTTGAATTTGAATAAACTTCTTCCTGCGCTTTCCGGGTGATTGTTGTTTCTTGATGTAGAAGATCTTTTCATGTGGATTCTTCTAATGTTCAACCCCGTAACGAGTGATGTGCTGTCGTGTAGGGTCAAATTATTGATTACCAAGTTTTAAATTTATATTTAGCCAACTTATCCTAAAACAACACTTTAACGGGCAGTGTACTTGATCGGGTGGAGTTTTGTGGTATGTAGGGTGTCGAACACTAAGAGCGAGGTCATTAACCTTATATTCTATCAGTATTTTATTTAATCTAGTTAATTCTAATCACTTGTTAAACCTATGCTAAACCTAGTTCTAATAATAATTAGGGGTTTTCAGCCTGAGAGACTGGCATAGGTTTTATGGTGACAATAATTAATTCAAAACACAATAAACATGCAAGAAGACAATCAGAAGATAAAAGAGCGATACAATCTAAATGATAGAAAACTGTATTAGCCATATTAAATCTGATTAAATGCTGGTTTGTTTGTTTAGTGCAATGAATACTTATGTCAAAGAGGCATATCATTCTTAAGACTTAGGCGAGACATCATCCTAACACTTAGACACGTTGAATCCTGTCACAATTAACGTATCCGCATAAAGCATCCTTTTAGTTTAATTATAATCTATCTAGGGATTAAAGCAATGGTGATCTTGTTAAACTCTAGCCCATCGGGACTTTACCCACTTACTGTTTAACGGGAATTTATATACTGCTAGTTCACAAGTCAAGTCTTTATCAATTAATTAAGAACATACTTGTTGAAACATACGGGTCACCTTCCGATCCAAAGCTCATAATTTAAAGACAAAGATAGAACATTATTCGTGATCCTAATGGTCCAGTAATATAAAACATGATATGGAGAGCTATCCCAGTATCTAGATTACTTGTTGGGTATCACTAGACCCAGTTGAATGATAGGTCGCATATTCAAACACGTAGACAAGTATTAGGTGATAAACATAATTAAACAATCAATGATAAATTAAGCAATCGGATTAAAACAAACCAAACATTAAATCTTCATTAAGATGGCTAATACCCAAGGGTATTAGCCCATAACCATTGTAATTATACAAGCGTGAACAAATAACTAAGGTAAACTAAACATTTACCGAACGATACCAAAAATTAAATGATTACAAGTGTATAGGAATTACACGGTGTCTTCTATGGAATTGTGATCGATGCTTGACCTTTGACTGTTCTTCTTCTCTTCAAAAAATCGTCTTTTATGTGTATGGTATAGAGAATATGATTTTGCACACTAAAAACTCGTTTTTGAGTCTTCTATTTATAGTCTTTGAAAATTGATGGATACGCCGTATTGAATGAGGTCAATACGGCGTATAGGGGTAATTTCCTTGGAGTACGTGCTACGTTCACAATCAATCAATATATCTTTCCCCATTTATATTTATTACAGGATTTCTGAATGTTTATCCAGCCGGATACAACGTATGTAGATAGGCAGGATACTTTGTATAAGGAATTGAACAAACGCGTTTTCTTGTGAAGTCCAGGCGTTGATACGCCCTATCTTCTTTTCTGGATACGGTATATTAAGCAGAAATAAGCAATCTTCAAATATCATCGTTTAAGCTCCAAAATGTGCGCCTTTTAGCATGTCTTCACAAATCACTCCGTAATTACTGCAATTTATAACTTTAATCAATTAAGTAGCAATTCTTGCAATAATTTTATAAAAGTGAGTAATTTATTCGGGATAAATAATGGTATAAATGTAACGTTATTTGATGTCATCAGTAAGCAATGAAGGGGTTGAAGAATTAAAAAGAAATGTAAAGATAAAGGGTGAAAAGAAAGAAGCCCTCCTTACACTTAGGCAAAAACTGGGTCAATACATATGCCATCAGAAACACTAAGCTATTGTCTGGTATTAAAGATAGTCATCATGGACCCAGTGATGCAATATACAACCTTCCCCAGCCACTCTAGCAGCAATAACTTATACACCAGCAGCATTAACTGTGTACAAGCAGTAGTAACTACTTAGAATATTTTCTTTATTCTCCACCAGCAGTATTAACTTTACTCTAGCAGTACTAACATATACTAGCAGTTCTAAGTTACACTAGCAGTACTAAGTTTATACTGGCAGTACTAACTACTTAGAGTATTTTTCAAAATCTTTGTGCTAACAATAGTAACACAAACCTTTCTTCTTGAGCAGCACTAACTTCGATAAGAGCAGCAGTAATTCCAAACAGCCTTATGAAGCTTTTAATCCTAACAATCCTCCCCTAAACTTGATATTTATCTTCAAAATCATCAAGTTTAGTCTTCACCATCACCAGGAGGATGCTTTCAAACACTTCTAGGATTCTTGAGCTGTTTTGTCATAAGCTTAAGAAGCTGATAACATATTTCATTCCAATAGTCAAATTTTAGCTTCTTATTCATCGTATCAGTGATTGTTGCTGGTTTAAGTGGATATCTCTTCTCTACTAGCATATAGACATGAATATCTTCAAACCTCACAAAGTGTACTCCACATGAATCATATAGCCTCCAAAGAAATACTTTCTTTCCTTGTATACTCCTCCATACTTCATCTTCTATATGATGGTCAAACATAGTCTTTAGATCCTTTCATAACCTTCTTCTGGCCTTGTATTCCCATGCTTTGCTTTAACCAACTTCCATAGATTTTCCAAGTCTTCTCTGTCAAACTCTTTGAGCAGTTGACTAAACAATAAGTATGTCTTGGCACTTCCATAAGCTCTCATTATTTCATAATAGCCATTCATTCCTTTTCTATGAATCTGGAAATTTACAATGGGTGCAGGCTTGGTAGCTAGGTGTATAGCATTAATTGCAACATCTTCTTCTGTAACCAACTCAAAGCATTGTTGAAGATCTTAGTTGTCTTTATCATCATCCACCTTTTGCTTCTTTGTAGGCTCTTGTTCTAGCACATCATCTGCTCTTTTAGAACTGCTTTCTTCTTCACTTATCTTACTGCCTTCTACCAATTTTGTATCCATGTCTACAAATGTATTTACCTTTTTCATAGCATTCTCAAATAATTCTTGAACACTGACAAAGGACTTATTTTTCAAATCTTTGAGCTTCCATCCTACCATGTTTTTCAGGTAAGTAGTCATGATACTTCTTTATTGAGCTTTGGTAGGTGGTTTACTTCTCCTTTCTTCTGATCTCTTAGCTGCAAAGTGCTTCCTTCCTTTTTCCAAGAGTTGTTGAAACATCTTAGACTTTTCTTCAATTGTCAACTCTTCTTGTTCCTCTGCTTGCAGCCTTTGAGCCAATTCATAGTCAGTTTCCACCTTATCATGAATATCATTTCATTGTGTAATTAAGGCAGCATTGGCTTCTTCCTTTTCTCTTGCAATCCTCTCTTCCTCATCAAATTGAGCTTGTAGCTTTATAGCTTCTTGTTCATCAAAGAGGACTTGATCTTTTGGCTTCATCTTCAAAGGTTCTTCAGACTCAATCATTTTTGCCTTGCCTTTGTCTTGTGAAGGTTTTGATGTAGCTGGTGCTGTTGCTGTAGTTGTTGTTGTAAATTCGCTTGGCTCTTGAATCATAACCCCTCTAACTTTGGGTTTTGCAGCTTTGATCTCTATTAAAGTCTGAGCCAGAGTCAATTCATCAACAGTTGTTGTTGTAGCACTTTCAGTGGTAACTTTAGCAGTACTAACTCCCTTTTCAACCTTAACTTCCTGCTCATCTAAAACACATGTATCAAACATTAGGTTATCATCATTCCTCCCCTGAGTCTCATCAATCAATGTAACCTCTGCATCAGCATCAATATCAGCTATTTTCCTCCCCTGTTTGGATGCATCCTCCTGATCACCCAAACTAGCTTCATCAGAGGATTCTACCCTTCTAGCTGAACCAACCTTCCTTAACCTTTTGAGCCCTGGAGTTCTTGACTTATTCCTCCTCTCTAGCTTCTTGACCTTCTTCTTTAGACTAGCAATTTCACTATCTTGAGCAGTCTTGGCCTTCTCCAAATCAAGAACCTTCTTTTGTAAGTTGGTACATAAGTCCATCAATTCAGTAAGTTTCAGTCTATCCTCACCACTGAGCAGTGGATCATTGGAAGTTGTAGGTACATTTTCATCTGGTACATTATCAGTAGAACCACTAGGCTGAGGAACCTCAGTGTTCTTTTTCTTGGACTTCCTAGATTTTTGCTTCCTCTGAGGTTGGGATGATGATGGTTGAGTAATGATGGGTGTGTGATGGGGATCAGTTGGTATTTCTGAACCTTCACCCATTTCTTCATGAGCTTGAACCATCATAGTTTGAAATAAAGGGGTAACTCTTCCAGAAAAACCTTTCCCTTCCCTCTTCATGTTCCCAAATATCTTCTTAGTATGAGAGGGGGTAACATAAATCCTTTTATGATGTGACATATCCCCAACTTGTTTATTCACAAATACTTGTACGAATCTTGGATACATCCAGAATTTTACCATACTATCAACATTCTTCACCATATTATCAAAGATATACTTGGAAAAGTTAAATTTTTGGTTTGTGGCTAAGCAAATTATTGCAGAGGCCATAGTGCTACTAAATTCGTTCCATGCAGTAGTCTTAGCACTTAGGCATTGCAAAATTGTATGAATTAAAAACTTCCATTGAGGAGAAAAGAATGCCTTGTAAAATGTAAGCTTCTGAGAAAGTTTTTCATACCCCATGAGTGTAAGTTGTTCAAAAATTGCAGCATTTGGCAGACAATCAACACCATTAACCATTTTTGCTTTGACAGTATCCCAGAACTGTTTAACACATGAACAATAGACTGTAGGATTAACAGTTAAAGCATATTTGATAGGGTTCGCATTCAGAAAATCAACTATCTCCTCAAACCCTTCACTTTCAGTGGGTTTCTCCAAAAATGCAATTAAATTGTGAGTATCAGCAAACTTTTGATCCGACATTGTGTTGGGTTTTGATGAAAATAATGTAATTGAGTTAGGGTTTATGATTAGAGAGTATGTCAAAGATTGAAATCAATTGAATGAGTTATTGAAACCCTTAATAGAAGTATTTATGAAACTACCATCAATAACATTAACGTTCACTAACAGTTGTAAGTTATGCCTAGCAGCATTAACTTTCAACAACAGTAGTAAGTTTATGCCTAACAGCATTAACTTTCAACAGTAGTAGTAAGTTTATGTCTAGTAGCATTAACTTTCCCCAGCAGTAATAAGTTTATGCCTAGCAGCATTAACTATGAATCACCAACATTAACTTCAATTCCATTCTAAACAATTTTCCATCATCAAATTAACATTTTTGCTCACAAAATCTCTCTGTCTATTTTTTAATTCTCTCAATTCTTTTTACTCACAATTCCCTTTGTCTGTTTTTTCTTTCTCTTAATTCTTTTAGCTCACCTTTCTCTCTATCTGTTTATGATAATATTTAACTCTCTTTCTGTTTTTCAACTCACCATATCTCTCAATTCTTTTTACTCACCAATTCACTATGTCTGTTTTTATTTTACACGTCTCTCTTTCTATTTTTCAGCTCACTGTATCTCTCAATTCTTTTTCTCACCAATTCACTCTGTTTGTTTTTGTCACATAGCTCTCTTTCTGTTTTATTCTAACCAACTCTCTTAATTCTCACAATATTAGTTATACTAGCAGTAGTAAGTATAACTAAGAGTATTAACTCTGCAGTATTAAGTATAACTAGCAGCACTAATTATACTTAACAGTAGAAACTTGAAGTTACCAGCACTAACTCAAATTTTCATCCTTAGCAGCTTTTGCATTCCATTTTAATCATCATTTGTGTATAATCCGCTGCACATTAACACAATTAACCTCCCCTTAATCAATACTTT
>BQNB010082583.1:0-29288 GCA_026074375.1 Tanacetum coccineum
ACAACCTTAATGATATGTAGTATGATGACAAACACAATCCAAACCCTTGTTTGGATCACAAATCTAAGCTTGAAAGTATGAAAACCCTAAATTAGGTTTGAAACCCTAATCTTCCATTCTTTGCTTCAACACTTGTAAATGGTTAACCAATGCTTGCAAACACCTTAGAAGGTCTTAGGAATGATGTGTGTATGTTTGTATAATTGGTAGAAAAATTTGTATGGATTGTGTAAAGGGGTGTTTTTGAGCCGTGGCCTATCAAGAGTAAAATGGGAGAGATTGTTTTGATTTACACCTTAGGAATGTGTTATGTGTGTTTATCTTGCTAGTTAAGTCCTTATATAGGAGCTAACCATGGTTAAGGATCCCTAGTTAAGTCTAACTAGGGTAAGGTTAAGGAAATATCTAAAAGATATTTTAGATAAATATATAATAAATATCTAATAAATATCTAGGGTTTTAAAAATGTGTATAAGTGATTTCCGGGTATGCTTAAACATATTTAATTGCGAAACGTAAACACTTTACGTAACTAATAAAAATAAAATGAACAAAGTTAATAATTATCCTCAAAATAATTACATAACACTTGCTTGATGTAGACATTTAATCGTTTGATGCCCGTTTACATTGAACGGTAATTTTTAGCTTACGCGATTTAGCTTTACTTTTACGATTTTAAAAGCAAATGCGTACAATACTAAAAATAACTTGTGAATTTATTGACGTCGTATATGACCCTAAAACACGGGGTGTTATACAAAGTTAGTAATGTTGAGCCAAAGTTAGTGTTGTTTGTTACCGTTGGAGATAATACTGCTAGGGGGTTAACAGTAAATATAACTGTTTCTTCGCTAGTAGGTTTGCTATTAACACCATAAAATTGTTCTCCATCATACAGTAACTTCAACTAATTCTCTCATACGCTCTCAATTACAATCCCTATTCTTATTCACCGCCGATCATGTCAATTAATCATCTATGGTTGATCTACAATTCGTTGACCAACACAACATGGTGGCTTGCTTGGAAAGATCAGATGAGAATGCTGAGTTTCATCAGATAGTGGACTTTCTTACTACTAGTTCGATTCATTATGCTCTCACTGTAAGTCCTACTATCTATGCTTCTTATATTGAGCAGTTTTGGGCTACTGCTAAGTCTAAAACTGTCAATGATGTAAATCAAATCCATGCCACAAAGACAGAGGTAACATCAGAATCATCAGTGAGGAGTGATCTTTACTTTAATGATGAGGATGATATTACCTGTCTATCAAATGATGAAATTTTTGTAAACCTTGCATTGATGGGGTATGAAAGAGTTTCTACTAAACTTACTTTTCAAAAAGCTTTCTTTTCCCCTTAATGGAAGTACCTTATACATACCATTCTACATTGCTTGAGTTCAAAAACAACTGCTTGGAATGAATTTTCAACCAATCTAGCATCAGCAGTTATTTGTTTAGCTAAGGGACAAAAATTTAATTTTTCTAAATTAATTTTTGATGGTATGTTAAGGAACTTGGATTAATATATCCAAGGTTTTTACAACTGTTTTTGAATAATCAGATAGCTCTGGCAAAACCTTTTAAATATAAAATAAAGATTTTTCAGGGAGAATAACTCTATTGTTTGCATCTATGTTGGTACCTCAAGTAATTGAGGGTGAAGGTTCAGGACAACCCTTTGAACCCCAACCACCATCTTCAACTGCTCTACCCTCTCAAGTTACTACTGTTGCAACACAACACCAAAAGACTTACAAACCTAGGCGAGCCAAAAGAGGTCAAGACACTAAGATTCCTTAATCTAATGGTCCCCCTAAGAAGGTTGGTGATGAGGCTGTCTATACAGGAGAGGATGATAAAGTGGTTAGGGCTACCACTACTGCTTCTAGCTTAGAGACAGAGCAGGAAAGTGGTAACATCCATAAGACCTGACCCATGGCAACACTTAATGAATCATCTCCTAAGGGACTTGATTCAGGTAGTGAAACCAGGCGTTAAGAAACCACATTGGGGGGTGCAGATGCTCAGACTAGGTTTGAGACTACATCTAAAAAGTCCTATGACCCACCTTTCTCAGAAGGTAACACGTCTGGAAGTGGGGAGGACAGTATGGAACATCAAGTTGATTTGACAGATTTTGTATCACCAACACCCTATGATTTACCTCTCTCAGGAGGTCACACACCTGGAAGTGATTAGGGTAGACCTAACTTTAATAAATTGGTAAATCTTTGTACCCAATTGTCAAACAGAGTTCTTGCGTTGGAAAACTCAAAGATTGCTTAAGACTTGGTGATCCAAAAGATGAAAAAGAGAGTCAAAATATTGGAAAAGGCACTAAGGCAAGAACTCTAGGGATGAAGCTCTTCAAGATTGGTACCTCCAGAAGGGAAAAGGTTTAGATAAGGAGAATGTATCCAATCAGGGGAGGAAAAGTGACAAGACAAAGCCAATGTTTAATGATAGTGACTTTGATGTGCTTGATGATGCAATAGAGAATGTTGAAGGTGGTAGCACTACTAACCAAATTACTACTACTAGGGATACACTTAATACTGCTAGTATTAATGTTAGTGATGCTGGTCCTTCACATGTTAGTACTGCTAGACCTTCAAATGTTAGTGATGCTGGTCCTTCTACAAGTACTGCTAGGGATATTTTTGAAGATGAGATAACAACTATTACTGATACACTTATGGAAATTAGGAGTGCAAGACGAAGGACAACCTCAGTAATGATTCTTAATGTTAAAGAAGAACCAAGGAAAGCAACACCAGTACCAACAGTACAAAGCCAAGACAAAGGTAAAGGCAAGATGGTGGAGCCTGAACCTACTCCAAAGAATCCAAGAAAGGCACAGATTCAGACGGATGAAGATCTAGCTCAAAGGTTGTTTGAAGAAGAACAAGCATAGTTTGAGAAAGAGCAAGGGATTGCTAGGGAAAAAGCTGCAGAAAAAGAGGCTAAGGATGTTGCATTGATTGAACAAATAGAAGATGTTCAAGCAAGAATAGATGCATATGAATTACTAGCTGAAAGACTTCAACAAGAAGAAAGAGAACAATTCATTGTTGATGAGCAAGCTAGAATGTTGGTAGATTTGATTGCAGAAAGGAAGAAGTCATTTGCTGCACAGAGAGCTGAATAAATTAGAAACAAGCCACCAACCAAAGCTCAACTCAAGAACAAAATGGTAACTTATCTGAAGCACATGGGCAATTACACTCACACTCAACTGAAGAGCAAGAGTTTTAAAGAAATTCAAAAGCTATACAAGAAGGAACAACAATATATTAATGATTTTGTTCCTATAAGTGATGACAGTGGAAAGAAAGATGATAGCAATAGCAAGCAAGCAGAAAGTAGTAAGAAGAGACCAAGAACAGAACATGATAAAGAAAGTGTCAAGAAGCAGAAACTAAAGGATGAGGCTGAAAGAGAAGAGCTTAGAGCATGTTTAGATATAGTTCTAGGGGATGATATTGCTATGGATTTTGAATCTTTGGCTATCAAATATCCAATAATTGACTGGAAGACACATATTCTGACAGAGAACATGATGTATTATCAAATCATCAGAGCAGATAGAAGTTTTAATAATTACAAAATATTCAGTGGAATGCTTGATGACTTTGACAGACAAGATGTGATAGATCTTTACAGGCTGGTAAAAGAAAGGTATGAGACAACAAGCCTAAAAGGATATGACTTGTTGCTTTGGGGAGATCTGAAGACTTTATTTGAGCCTAATAAAGAAGATGAAATATGGAAGAATCAACAGGACTACAACTTGATAAGTTGGAGATTATTTAACTCATGGGGAGTTCATGTATTGTTGATGGATACTGGAATTACTATTCACATAATGGTAGCAAATACATATCCTCTTACACAGGAAATGCTTTTAAGGATGTTAAATAGAAGACTAGAGGTTGATCATGAAAGTGAAATGGCATTTGAGCTTCTCAGGTTTACAAGATCACAACTTCAGAAGTAGAAGAGTGTTTGGATACATCCTCCTAGTGATCAAGATGCTGGTAACGAAGAAACTTGATGATTAACAAGGTAAATATCAATTTTAGGGGAGGATTGTTAGGAATTAAAGACTTCTGAAGTTACTACTATTAGTTTTGGAAGTTAATACTGCTGGTTCAAGTTTGTGCTGCTACTAAAGATTAGAGAAAACAGTCTAAGTCATTAGTACTGTTAGTATTATAGTTAGTGTTTCCAGTACAAAGTGTTAGTACTATCAGTTATTAGTACTGTTAGTTATATAGTTAGTATTGTTAGTATAAATAGTTAGTACTGCTAAAGTGATATGCATGAGATATATTAGGAATAGATATGGATTGATCACTTGATGTGTTTTGTAAGCCCATTAGGGTTTCCTTAGTGTATAAAAGGAACCCTACGACATAGATCTAAAATATAAGTTTTCATATTAGAGTTTGCATAGCAATCCTAGTTAGTATTCATAGCTATTTTGTAACTCAAAATAGTATTCAATATATTGAAAGTTTAGTAAAGATCTTGTTTTTACTATTTCATTGTTCTTCTTGGTATTGCAAACTAGATTCCGCATAGTTTATGATATTCTCAATCTTAGTTTCTACTATAGTTGTCTTGGATCTATCCAATATAACTAAGCTTTAATAAGCTAAGTAAGATCTGTCAAGAAGGGATCAACAATTGCTTTAATCCCTAAGATAGATTATAATTAACAAATAAGGATGCTTTATGCAGATGCTTTAATTGTTACAGAATTAATGTGTCTAGGTCTTAGGATGAAGTCCCGCCTAAGTTTAAGAATGATATGCCTCTTTGAGATAAGTAATCATTGCACTGAATAAACAAACCAACTTCTAATCGGATTAATGATGGCTAGTACAGTTTTCTATCATAAGGCTTGACCACTCTTTTATCTTCTGTTAATTTGCTTGCGTGGGTTAAAGCGTCTTAAATTGATTGTAGTCACCAACCAAACTCGTACCAATCTCTCAGGCTGAAACCCCCCCTCTTTTACCTGTTAGAATTAGGATTAGAACTAACATAGGATTAGCATAGGTTTGACTTAGATTAGTAACCAAAATATAAATAAATTAAGAGATTTAACCTCGCTTCAAGTGTTCAACACCCTACTTACCACAAATCTACCACCGACCGGGTACACTGTCCATTAAAGTGTTATTTTTGGTTAAGTCAGCAAAATCTAAATTTAAAACTTGAATTATAAAACATACACCACACAACGACACATCATAATGCCATAATAGTTTTCTTTAGGGGTGGCAATCGAGTCATGTTCGTGTTCACTTGTTCGGGTTCGCGGGTTGACAGTTTATTTTAACCCTTACCCAAACATGACCTATTTATTAATCGTGTCAAGAAACTACCCTAACCCATACCTGCATAACACGTGTAACCCGTTTGTGACCCTTTTAAACTGTTTATGTATATATGTTAAACAGTGTATAAGGTTGGTCGTTTAGTGATTTAACTAATTTAAATGCAAAAAATAATATAATTGTCTAATAAGTGATAAACATAGCATACAAATAATTATGTGACACTTTTAATGATACATTAGTTATAATCGTAATTCACTCCTATTAAGTACATAAGAAAATACATTTAATCCAAATTCAAGTTATATATTTTATTTTTAGAGGCTTATATATAACTAAACGGGTTCACGTGTTGACATGTTTAATACTTACTCAACCCAAACATGACATATTTATTAAACGAGTTAGACGGGTTGACCTGTTTTTAACCCAAACCTGTTTATCCTTAACCCAAACCTGTTTAAGTTCGTGTCGGGTTCATATCGATTATCGTGTTGTGTCAAAAATTACCACCCCTAGTTTTCTTGTAAAAGATAGATCTACATAACTTTTTTATAATCGAAACAAAGGTATTGGTTGTTGTTGTGTATCCCAGATCAGGGTGAAGACAATCAATAGCCTAGTTAATTACCAAAGATGGTTACTGGATATCACTTGAAGTCTCGTGTAATCACTTTTCAAAGAAGATTATTTGACCCTATGCACGGGTATCACAAATACCTCCTTAGGATAAAACCAAGTGTTTGTTCTTATTCTAGGCACTGATCAAAAGCCATGCATTTTTATGTATTTTTGTTTTCCGTGTGTTTTTCTATGCAATTGTGATCCCTAGTTATAGGGGAAATACTCAAAACCTAGTTAATGGAATTAATGAGAGATTAATGGTCAATTAATCTCTTCCATAATTATCCTCCATAATTTAGGAATTAGTGATTACATGACCAAATTAATAATGGTCAATTAATGCAGTCAAATCTGCTACTTAAATAGGCAAAAGTTGTTACAAAACATTTAATGTAGTCAAACCTGCCACTTAAATATTTGTAACCACCCATTTAATTCTAACCACTAAAAGAGTCAGGGAAAATCAGTGACTTGATGGGTGTACACTCCGTATCTCCAAACCCATTTCCAAATATGATATGATTTCCACAATTGAACTAAATTTCCAATAATCCTCCCCAATTTAGTACAATTCTTTTGCATGAAAAATTAAACATTAAACAAAATAAGTGCATAAATGAAAATGTCATGAGGATTGAATTTCCATCTTAGTAAATTACACGTTTAAATATTCGAGAATTAGGGTGTTTTAAGAATTGAACCCTTCAACCCATTTCAATACCTGAAAATAAAATACACATAAATTTTCAAACACATCAGAAACTCCTGACACTATACAAGCCATGTGTCTATATCCAATTCATAAATGTTGTAAGAGCCAAAGTCTATGCTCCCTGAAGCGATAAAACCTCAACATTTACATAGGTGGTTCCTCTTTATTCATGCTCCTGCTAAGCACTTTTTCAAAGAAATTAACCATTGAGAAGTAAAGACTTCATCCTCCTTTTTAGCAGGTTCCAAGCACATTCTTGGGATGATATGTAAATACATGTGCTTTAGTCCTCTGAACATTCAGCTTTCCACATTGAACTTAGCTACTAAGTTTCCTTAGTAGGGAGTTGGGTGTCCTAGCATTCAGCGACTTAGTTGGACTTTAATCCCATCCCTTCAGCAGACATTATAACCAAGTCTTTAGCCAGTCCCTTCGTCAAGTGATCAGCTAAGTTTTCTTGAGACCTCGTAAACTCTATAGATATCACCCCATTCATGATCAGCTCACGAATCATGCTATGCCTAACACCTAAGTGTCTAGACTTCCCATTGTACATTTGGCTATAAGCCTTTGCCAATGTAGCAGCACTATCATAGCGGATAGAAATAGGTGCTATAGGTTTGGACCATAATAGAATCTTAAGGATCAGGTTTCTCAACCATTCAGCTTTCTTACCAGCAATTGCTAAAGCCATAAATTCAGATTCCATTTTTGAACTAGTGATGCAAGTTTGTTTCTTAGATGCCCAAGAAATTGCACCTCCACCAAGCAGGAATACCCAGCCACTCGTAGACAAATTATCTTCAAAGTTGCTGATCCAGCTTGCATCAGTGTAACCTTCCAACACTAAAGGATAACCAGTTGATGCAGTTGTCGTAAGGGACTTCTACAAGAAGTTTTACAACTCCCTAGGCAGAGTACCTAACCGTTATAGTAGTAGTATAGGCAAGACTCAGGGGTTGTTATCGTTCTCAAGGGGAATAGGTTGGGAAGGCTTGATCATGATCTAACAGAATTCTAAAGGTTAAGAGAAGATTATTTTTGTGTTTTTTTATATTTTATGAAAGCAGTAAATCATATGTTTGAGAGGTTTGGTTCGGTTTAGCTATTAAACTAAATAATAAACTAAGCTATTGGTGATAACAATATAATAAAAGATTATGTTTATTTAATCATGTATTACTCCCTAGATTGTTTCTCCTAGTGTTGTTGCTTTGTCACACTTGTGATGATCTATGTAATTATTTCATAAGTCATGAACGAATTACACAAACCCGCCGTCTATTTAATATTCCGTTAAGGCAATGCACAAGTAAGGTAGTATAAAGACCATTACAAGGCCCTTAAGAGTATATTAAATTCATGTGAAATATATTAAGAGTGGATCAACCATATTAGGGGCAAGGTAGTATGAAGACTGTTACCTGATGATATCATTTCTATATAATCATGTTTCCCTAGACATATCAACAGCGATACAGACAAAAGCTGGTTTTCTAAAGCCTAACATGTACATCCATCACAAGAAGCAACATCACTAAGATCTACATTCTAGGTTTCATATAATCATAAATAAATACAATAAAAGGTTTAGCCAAGCATGTTAAAGATAAAGCAAGAACAAATAAAAATCACACAACAAGACATATTGAATGATTAAGATAGTCTTACTTGATTAAAAGAAGAATTGAAGGAAGTACAATAAGGGTTTGAGGCCCTAAAATCGTCCTTAACAGCTGCTAAATGAACTAGGATTCGTCCTTTCCTTTTACTCTAAAGTTACACACTTAAAATCTTAAAAACGGATTTGTATATATAAATAAATTGCTGCGACAGCGTCGCGTTTTAATCATGACACCGTCGTGAAAGAGAATATTCTAGATCTTAGGCTGGGTCATGCGAGCTGACGCCGTCATGAAAGGTTGTGACGCCATCATGAAGAGGGTTGTGACGGCGTCGTGTAGAACTGGTGACGCCGTCTCCAGCCGCTGAGAACATAATCTTGAGAGATGTTGGTGTAGGTCCATAGTCTTGTCCGTTTCTTTTCCAAATTAGCCTAAGCCATGTGTATTTCCTCCAAATGCCTTCCAAATACTAAATACCTGAAAAAGAACGATTAAGTACCTATTTTGGGCATAAATCCACAATTTAGGGGGTTAAACGACCTTGAAAAAGTGTATAAAATGACACCCCATCACTAGTATATGTCAATTTATAGTCCATAGTTTTCTTCAAGTACTTCAGTACCCGCTGAATTGCTTGCAAGTGCTGAGTACTAGGATTACTAGTATACATGCTCAGTTTACCTACAACAAAAGCAAATATCAGGCATTGTACAAGTCATGGCATACATCAAGCAGCCAATCACCCTAGAATACTCAAGTTGAGATACAGCCTGACCATTATTGGGCATCAGCTTCTCACTTGTATCCATAGGATTACTCACTAGAGTGCAATCAAAGTAATTGAATTTCTTTAGTACCTTCTCAATATAATAAGACTGAGAAATTGCTATCCCATTACTTTCATATTTAATCCTAATGCCAAGGATAACATCAGCATCCCCCATGTCCTTCATAGAGAACCTTGATGATAAGAAATCCTTTGTCAGGTCAACCTAAACTTGGTTAGTGCCAAAGATCAGCATGTTATCAACATATAGGCAAATGATGCCTCCTTTACCAAATTAATCAAATTTGTTATACACACATTTGTCAGTTTGCTTAAGTAAATAACCATTAGATAAAACCACTTCATCAAACTTTTGATGCCATTGCTTAGGGTGCCTGCTTTAGTCCATATAGAGACTTAATCAATTTACACACCTTATTTTATTGCTAGGCATGATGAAACCCTGAGTTTGGTTTATATAGACCTCCTCATCCAAGTCACCATTCAAGAAAGTTGTCTTCACATCCATCTGATGATTAACCAGATTGTGAATTGATGCTATAGCAATCAGTAGTCTTATGGTACTGATACGTGCCACTAGAGCGTAAGTATCAAAGTAGTCTATCCTTGACTTTTGTTTAAAGCCCTGAAAGACCAGCCTTGCCTTGCACTTTTCAATAGTTCCATCTACCTTCAGTTTTCTTTTGAAAATCCATTTGCAACTAAGAGGTTTGGAACCTGGAGGTAGATCAGCCAACACCCAAGTGTTGTTGCCCATGATGGAGTCCATTTCATCATTAATTGCTTCTTTCCTGAAAGCAACATCCTGGGACTTTGTTGTTTCATCAAATGCTTTGGGTTTATCCTTACCATTAAAGCAATAAGAGTGTTGGTCAAAGACATCATCCCTTGTTCCTTTAATTAAATATAATTGAAATTCAGGCCTAAAATTCTTTAGAGTTGATGTGCTGTCATGTAGGGTCAATTATTTGATTATCAAGTTTTAAATTTATATTTAGCCGACAAACCTAAAAAAACACTTTAACGAGCAGTGTACTCGGTCAAGATGGAGTTCGCAGTAAATAGGGTGTCAAACACTAAGAGTGGAACATTAATCCGATATTCTATTAGTATTTTAATTAGTCTATTTACTGGTTAAACCTATGCTATATACGTTGTCTAATGATATGAGGGTCACCTTGAGAGACTGACACAGGTTTGGTGGAAACAAATATCAATTCAATACACAATAAACACAAAATCAGAAAATCAAAAGATAGAAAAGTGATACAAGCCAAATGATAGAAAACTGTATTAGCCATATTAAATCTGGTTCAATGCTGGTTTGTTTGTTTTAGTGCAATGATTTACTTATCTCGAAGCGGCATATCATTCTTAAGACTTAGGCGGGTCATCATCCCAAGACCTAGACATAATTAATCCTTTCATAATTAATGCGTCCACATAAAGCATCCTGTAGTTTAATTATAATCTATCTTAGGGAATTAAAGCAGTGGTGATCCTGTTAAAACCCTAGCCTAATAAGACTTTACCCACTTATTTTTTGACAGTGTTTTATATAATGGTAGTCCACTATTCAAATATTTATCAGTTAATTAAGAGCATGATTGCTGAAACATAAACAGGTCACCTACCGGTCCAACTAAGCTCATAATTCAAAGACAAAGATAGAACGTTGTTTGTGATCCTATTGGTCAAGTAATATAAAACACGATATGGAGAGCTATCCCGGTATCTAAATTACTTTTTAGGTATCACTAGACCCAGTTGAATGATAGTTCGCATATTCAATCACATAAACAAGTATGAGGTGATAAACAGAATTAAACAATCAACGATTAATTAAGAAATTGATTTAAAAACAAACCAAACATTGAACTTTCATTAAGATGGCTAATACCTGAGGGTATTAGCCCACAACCATTGTAATTATACAAGCATAATCAAATAATGAAAATCGAACGATTAAAAGAGTAAAAATTACATGATGTCTTCTATGGATTCGTGCTCAATGCTTGACCTTTGTGGCTGATCTTCTCTTCTAAAATTCGTCTTTAATGAGTATGGTATGAATAATATGTGTTGGGAAATAGATTATAACAGACTTAATACTGGTAGTATAACAGTTAAGTCTGGTAGTAATAGTTAGTTCTGGTAGTATTGAGTTAATATTGGCAGTACTAAGTTAAGTCTGGCAGTACTAAGTTAGTACTGGTAGAGTAGTAGTACTAGAGTTAGTACTGGTCATAGTTAGTTAAGTCTGTTCATAGTTAGTGTCTCTCATATAGTTGATTTGGATTTATCCAAGTTATCTATCGTCTTACAAAGGCTAGTAAGTTCCTATACCAAGGACCTACAAGTGGTATCAGTGCCTTTAGAGGGACTCTGAGAAAGAAGAATCACAAAGAACCACAGACAAACACCCTACTTCAAATCTTTACAAAATGTCTCAACCTGGTAATGATGAGTTCTCACAACATCTCAGAGAATCAAACCATGAAGATGCATCAGATACTGGTGCTGCACCTAAACAACAACAGGTGATTCCTCAAACAACTGCTATCTCAAATATCAAACTCCCAATTCTAAAGATGGAGGAGTATGATATATGGGCTATGGAGATGGAGCATTATCTTGAGTGCATTGACAATGAAGTATGGAAGGTAATTCAGAATGGAAACTCCAAGAAGAGAATTTTAACTGGAAAGGATGGTATTGTTCGAGTACTTTCACCAGTAACTGCTGCAGAGATTCAAGCTGTTGAAAAGGAAAGGAAGGCTAAGAATATCTTGCTGATGGCCATTCCCAAAGAACATATGAGAAGATTTCATGGAATGGATGATGCAAAAGAGATCTGGGAAGCCATCAGAACTAGGTTTGGTGGTAATGCAAATTCAAAGAAAATGCAGAAGGCTGTTTTCAAACAACAGTTTGAAGCATTTAAAATATCCAATTCAGAAGGGCTAGAAAAGGGATATGACAGATTTCAACAGTTACTTTCTCAATTGGAAGCTCATGGTGCTGAAGTATCAACTGAGGATGCAAATCATAAGTTTCTTAGATCTTTGCCCCCAGCATGGTCCAATCTGGCAATGACAATGAGAACTAATCCAGAGATTGACACTTTATCTATTGATGATTTGTACAATAACCTTAGAGTTTTTGAGCAAGAAATTCAAGGTGCTTCAAAAACATCTTCAAGTGCTCAAAATGTTGCTTTTGTTTCACAAAGCAAAAGTAGCACTAATAAAGTGAAGTCTGGTTTTTCTGGTGCCTACAATACTTACACTCCTTCTACTTCCTCAACCAATATTCCTAAAAAAGTTCTTGCTGGTTTTGCTGATGAAGTAATCTATTCCCTCTTTGCAAAACAATCAGAGGACTGGGACTTACTTCATGAAGATCTGGAACAAATTGATGATGTAGACATTGAAGAGATGGACATAAATTGGCAAATAGCAATGATTGCTATTCGAATGAAGAAGTTCTATAAGAAAACAGGAAGGAGAGTTCGAGTGGATGGAAAAACACCTATTGGTTTTGATAAAAAGAAGCTTGAATGCTTCAACTGTTATAACACTGGTCACTTTGCTAGGGAATATACAACAAAGGGGACACATGATGGAAAGAAGAAGAGAGACTCAGTTTATCAACATCAAGAAGCTGGGAAGCAAGAGAAGAATCAGATGGGTTTGCTGACAATGGATGATGGGATTGTCAATTGGGGAGAACATACTGAAGCTGAAGAAACAAATCATGCACTTATGGCTATCAGCTCAAGCAATGAGGTAACTTTGTGTTCTAAAACTTGCATTGATTCATACAACACTCTTAAAACTCTATGTGATGAACAAATGAATCAGTTAGGTGATCAAGAAGCATAAATACTTGCCTATAGTCAAGCTGTTAAGAAACTAGAAGCTCAACTTGTTACTTTTCAAAAACAGCAACTTTCTCTAAATGAAAAGCTTACCTTTCAGGCTAATGAAATATATGAAAAAGATGAAAAGCTTAAAAGATATAGGAGAATAGGAATGAAAGCTGTCAAAGAAAAGGAACAATTACAGAAAACATTAGATTCATGGAAAGATTCTTCCAAGAATCTTTGGAGATTAATTGAGTCTGGCATGAGTTCAAATAGTAAAGTTGGCTTAGGATTTGAGATACAATCAAACAATGAGGTTCTAAGTTATGAGGAAGAAATGAACTTTTCTGTTTTTAATTGTTTAAAAGAGGATTCAATAGGAAAACCTTTGTACAGTAGATTTACAAAGACTAATGAGTTTAAAGGTGTTCCACATCCCTTAAGTGGAGATTATACTCCTAAACCACAAGAGGAAATTGATGATTCTTTATATGTTTATGGTAAAAAGGGTCCTCAAAAACCTGAAATTAGTGTCTCAGATGACAATTCTTCTGAGCATTCTACCTGTCAATCAAATGACAGTGAAGGATCTTGTGGAAATACCTCTGAGCACTCTTTTGAGATTGAATCAGAAAGTTTGAGTGTACCAAATGAGATGTCTATGACTAGGTTGGTGGTACCTAATGAAAAAGTTGTGTCTGAATTACAAGAAGTTGAACCTGGTTGTGCAAAACACGTAAAATCTCCTAGGCAACCACTCAAAGATAAAGAAACACAGAAAGTTAATAGGAAGAATTGGAATGATATGATGGAAAGAGAACTAGGGGAAGGTTACTCTTTTACAAAGAAGAAATGTTTTGTTTGTGGTAGCCTAAGTCATTTGATCAAAGATTGTGACTATTATGAAAAGAAAATCGCAAGAAAGGCTGAGTTTAAGAAACAAAGGGTTTTTAATATTGGTAATGGGGTGACAAGACCAGTATGGACTAATGCAAACAGGGTTAATCATGCTAATAAATTTGTTCCTAGATCAGTACAACTTAATGTTGGTAGGCCAAAACTTAATACTGTTAGGCCTAATATTAATACTGGTAGGACAAATTTTAATTCTGTTAGGCCTAAAGTTAATGATGTTAGTCCTAAAGTTAATACTATTAGATCTAGACAGTCAATACCTCACAAGACCTCAAACAGTGTAAGTCCCAAAATACCACAGATGAATCAAATTAATCAAAGAAGAGATTTTTCAAAATCATATTCATCTGTAAGAAGACCCTTTGTAAAAACTACAGCACAAATGTCTCATTCTAATGCTGTAATGGGAAGTTGGGGATCTGCTGTTAAGACCCTAGCAAGTTATAATTGGAGGAACTATAGTCCAAATTTCCATTATAACAGTGGACCTACTTTTAATAGAACTGTAAATACTAAAGGTCCACAAGGCAGACCCAAGCCTGCAAAGGCCTGGGTCCCTAAGAGAAACTAATTTCTCTTTTTCATGTGCAGGAACATCCACTGAAGAACATGGTAGATAGAGGTATATTTGATAGTGGATGCTCAGGGCACATGACAGGTAACAAGGATCAACTGGAGGATTTTGAAGAATTCAATGGGGGATCTGTTACCTTTGGAGGTAGCAAAGGCTACATATCTGGTAAAGGAAGAATAAGAGTTGGTAATTTAGATTTTGATAGTGTGTCTTTTGTAAAAGAATTAGGGCATTTTAACCTTTTCTCAATATCACAAATATGTGATAAGCAGCACAAGGTTCTTTTTACTGAAACTGAATGTCTTGTTGTGTCTTCTGACTTTAAGATGCCTGATGAAAATCAGATACTCTTAAAGGTCCCTAGACACCACAATATGTACAGTTTTGATATGAAGACACCTACTCCTGCAAAAGGTTTTGCTTGTTTGATTGCTAAAGCCACATCTGATGAATCTAAATTATGGCATAGAAGGTTAGGTCATATCAATTTTAGAAATCTAAACAAACTTGTGAAGGGAAACCTTGTCAGAGGTCTACCTTCCAAGGTTTTCAAAAAATGACCACACATGTGTTGCCTGCCATAAAGGCAAACAACACAGGGCCTCTTGCAAGGCCAAGTTAGAAAGATTAATCACTGAGCCACTACACACCTTGCATATGGATCTTTTTAGTCCTACTTTTATAAAAACCATTAATCATGCAAGTTATTGCCTTGTAATTACTGATGATTGTACCAAATTTAGTTGGGTATTCTTTTTGGCCTCTAAGGATGAAACTAGTGGCATTCTTCAGACCTTTATTAGGCAGATTGAAAACCAGCTTAGTCATAGGGTTAAAATCATTAGATCAGATAATGGCACTGAATTTAAGAATAGAGATATGCTTGAATTTTGTGGAAACAAGGGAATAAAACAAGAGTATAGTAATGCCAGAACTCCACAACAAAATGGAGTTGCTGAAAGAATGAACAGAACCCTAATTGAGGCTGCTAGAACTATGCTAGCAGATTCTCTCTTACCAACCACTTTTTGGGCAGAAGCAGTTAGTACTGCTTGCTATATTTTTAATAGGGTAAGAGTGACAAAACCTCAAAACAAAACTCCATATGAGCTTTTGTTTGGCCACAAACCAATTATTAGCTACATAAGACCTTTTGGGTGTCATGTTACCATTCTAGATACTCTTAGTGTGCTTGGCAAGTTTGATGGAAAATCTGATGAAGGATTCTTAGTTGGTTACTCACTAAATAGCAAAGCCTATAGGGTTTATAATTTAGTAACCAAAAGAGTAGAAGTAAATCTGCATGTTAATTTTCTTGAAGATAAACCCAATGTCAAAGGAGTAGGATATAGATGGATGTTTGATATTGACTATCTTACTGATTCTATGAACTATGTTCCTGTATCTTTGGAGAATCAAGCTAACCCACATGCAGGTGCTTCAGAAGTAACTAACAGTGCAGGTACTTCACAAACTCCAAGTTTTAATGCCTCTGAGGAAAAAGATGAGGATGTAGAGCTTATTGTTGTACCTTCAACTGTGAGGAATACTGAAGAAAAAGCTGAATCAAGGAAATCTTCCACAAATTCAAAGAAAGAAGAGATCTTGACAGAACTTCAACAAGAGAAGAAGGCTTCTTCTACTGACACTTCAGAAGATAATCCTAAGATTCAAGCTTTTAGAAGAGAGTTGGAAGAAATTGCTCTAAAGCATTTAGGAAAAGTATTTAAAAACACCACTACCAGTACTACTTCAGTTAATACTGGTAATGAGCCTGTTAATACTGGTAGTTTTGATGATGATGATTCACCTATGCCAGAGCTCGAAATCTTTCACAAGTCTGAGACAGGAATTTTTGATGAGGCATCTTATGATAAGGAGGGTGTGATAACTGACTTCAACAGTCTTCCTACAGAAATTGAAGTAAGTCCTACTCCTATACTTAGGATTCATAGTATTCACCCAAAAAGTCAAATACTTGGTGATCCTAAGTCAGCTGTGCAAACTAGAAGCAAAGTGTAAAACAAATCAGAAGCTCATGCTCTTCTCAGTCATATTCAAAAGCACCAAAGAAACAATCACAAAGATCAACAACATTGTTTGTTTGCCTGTTTTCTATCTCAAGAGGAACCTAAAAAGATTGCTGAAGCTTTACAAGATGACAGTTGGGTTCAAGCCATGCAAGAAGAACTGTTATAGTTCAAGCTACAACAAGTATGGGTTCTTGTAGATCTACCTCATGGAATGAAGGTGATTGGTACAAAGTGGGTCTACAGGAACAAAAGAGATGAAAGAGGTGTGGTTGTGAGGAATAAAGCAAGATTGGTGGCCCAAGGGTACACACAGGAAGAAGGTATTGACTATGATGAGGTTTTTGCTCCTGTGGCAAGAATAGAAGCTATCAGGTTATTTTTAGCCTTTGCCTCATTTATGGGGTTCATAGTATTCCAAATAGATGTAAAAAGTACTTTTCTGCATGGCACTATAGATGAAGAGGTTTATGTCTCACAACCTCCTGGTTTTATTGATCCTGATCATCCTAATAAGGTTTATAAGGTGGTCAAAGCTTTGTATGGACTGCATCAAGCTCCTAGAGCTTGGTATGCTACTTTATCAACATTCCTAGAGAAGCATGGATACAAGAGGGGCACAATTGACAAGACTTTATTCATTAAACGGGACAAAAAGGATATCATGCTGGTTCAAGTGTATGTTGATGATATCATTTTTGGTTCTACCAACAAGTCTTGGTGTGATGAGTTTGAAGCCTTGATGAAAAGCAGATTTCAGATGAGTTCCATGGGTAAACTCACATTTTTCTTAGGTCTACAAGTCAAACAAAACAAGGGAGGAATCTTCGTATCTCAAGAAAAGTATGTAGCTGAGATACTCAAGAAATTTGATCTTGTAAATGTGAAAGCTGCAATAACTCCCATGGAGACCAAGGTGCCTCTGACAAAGGATGAGGAAGCTATTGATGTAGATGTACACTTGTACAGATCCATGATAGGTTCCCTCATGTACTTAACTGCCTCTAGACCTGATATAATGTATGCAGTATGTGTTTGTTCACGTTTTCAGGTAACTCCAAAGACTTCTCATCTCAATGTTGTCAAGAGAATCTTCAAGTATCTTAAGGGCAAACCAAACTTGGGCTTATGGTATCCTAGGGAATCACCCTTTGATTTGGAAGCATTCTCTGATAGTGATTATGGTGGGTCCAACCTTGACAGGAAATCCACAACAGGTGGTTGTCAATTTCTTGGACAAAGACTTATCTCATGGCAATGTAAGAAACAGACAATAGTGGCTACTTCAACAACTGAAGCAGAATATGTAGCTGCTGTAAATTGTTGTGGACAAGTATTGTGGGTTCAAAATCAATTGCTGGACTATGGTTTCAATTTCATGAATACCAAAATCCACATTGACAATGAAAGCACAATCTGCATTGTGAAGAACCCAGTATATCATTCCAAGACAAAGCACATCGAGATACGTCACCACTTTATAAGAGATTGTTATGAGAAGAAGCTCATTAGTGTGGAGAAAATTCACACAGACTTAAATGTAGCTGACCTATTGACCAAACCTTTTGATGGACCACGGTTTAATTACTTGGTGGTTAGCATTGGTATGATAAACCCATAGCTACATTTAAGGGGAGGCTTAGTTGTATAGTTTGTTTAATTCTGGTAGCTAAGTAGTCTTAATACTGTTAGTTAGTTTTTATTAATACTGGTAGTTATGTCATATTAATACTGGTAGTTAAGTAGACTTAATTCGGGTAGTTAGTTTTCATTAATTCTGTCTATACAATTTCTTGCAGCATGTTTTTCTTTGTTCTAGACTAATTTTTGCAGGCATAGCATGGATGTGCAGATGAAAGGCAGACGTGATAAGGTTTTAGCTTTTGTAAATCTTTAGTAAATACTTAATTCTGGTTGAAAAAGAGTTAATTCGGGTTGATTCTTAATTAATTCTGGTTGACCAAAATTAAGTCTGGTAGTGTAATTTTTAATACTGGTAGGTTATTGTTAATGCTGGTTGCGGGAAATTTGACTTTTTTCTGCTTTATCACTGTTTAAATGTTACCGTTACCGATTTTTACGGCGCTATTATCGTTTCTCAGAGAAGCTATATATAGATAAAGTTTGATTTCTCTTTCATACTTATCTTTTTATTGCTATCTCCTTTTCGCAAAGTAAAACTCCTCTTTAATTTTATAACAAAAATAGTCAAGCGTCCTGTTACCAGCATCTAAAACCTCACTCGTATCAAAACCCAAGTATTAATACGATTGTCCAATGGCCCAATTAAAATATTGTGACAAACACAATCAAGTGGGGTTTTTGCGCAAACCTGACGAGAGTGCAGGGTTTGCTGAGATAGTGGATTTTCTTCGAGGTTCCAACCTCAGGTATGCCTTAACTTCTAATCCAACTATCTATGATTCCCTTGTAAAACAGTTTTGGCAGACTGCTACTGCCAATACTATAGCTGATGGGACTCTAGAAATAAATGCAACCATTGATACCATAAGGTACATAATCACTGAGGCGTCTATTAGAGATACACTTCAATTAGAAGATGCCACAGGGATTACAATGTTGCCAAATAATGAAATCTTTGAGGGGATGGGGCAAATAGGGTATCCTACTGATGGAACCTTCACTTTTTGGAAAAGTTTTTTCACACCACAATGGAGATACTTAGTCCATCATCTTTTACACTGTATAAGCTCTAAAAGTGGTGGATGGGATCAATTCGGTAGCAATATTGATATTGCTTTGATTTGTCTATCCACTGATAGAGTCTATAACTTTACAAAACTTATTTTTGATGGTATGGTGGCAAATTTGAAAAGCAAGACGAAGTTTTTGATGTATCCTCGTTTTCTGCAAATGATTTTAAATATTCAAACGGAAAACAAACACCTTTATCTGGCTGTGAGCCTGACCAAAAAGATCTTTGGAAATATGAAAAGGGGTTTTCGAGGGGCACCAAGACCTTTATTGCCTGCTATGTTACTTGTTGTTACCACTAACCCAAATGCAGGTCAAAAACATCATGCTGTGACTCAAACTCAACCATCATCATCCACACTTCCAGTACCATCTACATCATCACCTCCAGTACAATCTCCACCACCCTAAACGATTGCTTGTTGCTATTTACTAATCTAAAGGCAGTAAAGAACATCATGTTGTGGCTCTCATCTCAAACTACACATCCATCCATCACTTCCAGTCCAATCTACATCTATCATCCTACTCTGCCTATACAATCTCCACCTACCTAATCCCTGCCACATCCTAACACCAACACCATACCTGAAACTGAACCTGAACCAATTGGGCACACCTTGAGGAGACATCACCGGACCGTCACCAACCTTCTCACCCCAACAAGAAACGCCCAAAGTACAGTGAATATGGATGATTTGCTTCAACAAGTATTCCTCATTGATGTCAAGAATTGATAGCCTAGGAAACAAATCTCAACCAACCAAGCTGACAGTATGGGAGTGCTAATTGTGAACGTTGGTCAAAAAGTGAAGACGCTGAAGGGATTATTAAAACAGAAAATATTGGTTTTAATCAGACTCTCATAGGATGCGCTGCACAAAAAGAAGAAGAAACACCCTGAGGCTCAGGGAAGGAAAAGTCAAGATGATCCGTCTAGTTTCTTGGTACAGAGAAGGGATGGTTACACCTTCTAAACTACTGTCAAGGCTCATAAAGAGAGGTAACAAGTGGACATATAACCCTACCTACAAGTTATAAGCACTAAAACTTCCTCTCTAGAGGTTGCTCTCAAAAGCCAAAATCAATTGATAAGGGAAGAAGGTATAAGAGAAAGAAAGAGTCTAAGGGAAAGAAGGTTGCCACTAGCTTGGATTTTCCAGAATAACGTTAATACTAAGCATTATTAAAGTTAGGGACGCTGGGTGTTAGATCACACGGTTATTCACTATAGGCACAACTACAAAGGTCTATTCCGTATTTTTTTTTTAGATTGTCCCCTATAAAGGCCATAGAGAAGAAAAGCTCCTAGATCATTGAAGAAGCTCCTAAAAAGTCAAAGGAACAAATCTACAGGAGGCACAGCTAGCCTATTGCTGAAAGCAATCAAACTTGGATAACATTACAACAAGAAGAGGAGCTAAACTTGTACACTGGATTCTCACCTAGCACAAAGACTTGCAGATAAAGAATAAGTGAGCACCAAATGAAAAGAAAGCTCAGTACAATTTAAAGCCCTCAACATTACACAGATGAAAGAATTGGTATTGAATCTAGCTAATGCCAAAGATTGCAGCTATAGCAGAGTGTGTCAAAGAGTATGCAAGAAGTGAATTTACAAGTCAAAGATTTTGCAAAGAAGATAGTTATCTAATACATCAAAGTAAGTGAAGAACAACTTATTTGCGACAGAGGAAAGCGCACGAGTCTAAACAAAATCGAAAATAAAAGCCATGCGTACCCAAAATCTCATCCAAGCTTGAGAACCATATATGATGAATTTATATGAAGAACAGGTTGACAATTGTCGAAAAGTTATCTCAGCTGAAGAATTTAAGTTTTGAAGAAGTTAAAGAAGAATTTGATAAGTCTCAGGAAAAACACAGGTTGAAATCTTTTGCACCAATATACTTGAAAGCCACTCAACAGATAGTTATGAAAAAATTTTGCGAGGTCACGAGACAGAACTCCAAACAAAGACTTCACAAAAGCACTAAAAAAAAGAGGTCTGAGGAAAGAGGCAAACAAGACTGATGAGCCAACCAAGAAGTCCTAGGAAAGTAGAGAGAGAACAAACAGATCTTGCGCATAGAGCAAGGATTGCATACAGAACTCTTGATACTAGATTGATACTGAAGATTCAATGAAGCGTTAGATGACCAAGATGATTTCTGTTTCAGGTACTAAAAATTCCTGTAATATCCTGTTCCTAAGTATGAAAACACCTAGTATCGCTTCCTATAAATTATCAAGCAAGGAGAAAAAGGTGTGACCAAAAAATTTAAGAAAATGAACTAATATAGTGTACATAAATTTTGGTGCTTATGCTAAAGGAGAAATCCTAAGATGGATCTTACTGAGATTATATAGGATCTGTCAGGTAATAGATATGGTATGGATGACCAAACAAATGGATAGCTAGAGAAGGTACTTTGGCGGAATATTTAAAGAATATGTTGAGGAAACCCCTAGTACAGATCCTATTTGGAGTGTATTAAAGTTCAGCAAGGATCATAATTTAAGATATTAATGATCCTCTATAGTACATGGTCTGAAAAACCTTGGAGGTCAAGCGTGATAATAAATATATATATATATATATAAATTATACTATATATATAATACTATATAAATATATATATATATACAAGCTAATAAAGAAAGAAAAAATACCATATCATTCGTTTGAAAGAGCATTGGTAACAACTATACTAGATATGAAACTTCAAGGTGAAAACCAAGAGGATTGCTATTAAATGTTGACAAATGATAGACAACACAGCGACATGCTGGTATTAGGCACGTAGTTGACAGGTGATGAGTTAGACAATCTAGGAAGATATGAGAATGGGGGGGGGGATGGGGGGGGGTGTGGGGGGGGGATAACACACATGCTGAGGTGCGATTGCACTAACACAAACAAATGGATATCAGTCCACCATGTCTATCAGAGCCAAATAAGGACTGGCTAGTCAGAGCCAACAGCTTCTTGGGTAAAGACTTATCTTAAAGTGGCCGCGTGAAGGAGGAAGGGAGGATTGAGATTGAGAGGAACTTGCCATAAGTAGTAGGGTTTTCAACTCACCATATCTGTTTAACTGAAAGTTGCGGCGACTAACGCCATATAAGTTTATGTTTGTGGTAAAGCTGTGGAAAAAACCATAACTATCCATAAGATTATTGCTTATGGTAAACAAGACAAATTGCAAATCCATAGTTCAAATGTTGACACTTTACCAATAAGTGAAGGTATGTCTACTCACCAATTTTATGTACAAAGAAGTTACATGGTCATCGCAATCCACCATGGACTTTACATTTACTATGTGCCTAGAAGGATGACTAGCCCTAGCAAACGGACGACAAGTAAAAAACAGAGGCATATCAAATACCGGTTATGGCTATAAGGTTTCCAAAAAACCATATGGTTATTGCAACTCCACCACACAATTTTTTAATTACTGAGAGTTGAAATGGGTTACAGTCAATCCCCATTACAGGACATGCACATTTCCTGGTGGCCAAAGAGATGACTACTCCATGAGTAAATGGCAAACTGGTAAGAGACCTCAATCCAGAAAAATTTACAATGATTCACCTCTCACCAGAGTTAACAACAAACCTGAAGATGATGAACACAACATAACACCTGAAACTATATGATTGAATCACAAACTCAATGTTGCTGATATGAAGGATTTGTTTAAGAGATATGAAGAATTATTGCCTGCAAGATATAAAAAGAGATGATTTGAAGTATGCAAGATCAAGAAAAATTCGAAGAATTTCTATTTACAACATTCTTAGGAAAGTCTCAAATAATTTAAAGTAGAGATCAAAATATATTGAAGGAACGTGAAGTACACAGTGAAGATCAAGTTAGGAGTCGAGGATTGTTTGGCAAATAGATTTGTAAAAGACTATAACTACAGGTAGTATAATAGTTAAGTGCGAGTATATAGTTAAGTTCTCCATCTAGGCAGTACTAAGTTAAGAGCTGTCATTACTACGTTAAGTCTGACAGTACTAAAGTTAGTACTGGTAGAGTAGCAGTACTATAGGTAAGTACTTGGTCATATTAGTTAATCTGTTTATGTAACAGAATATCTAATAGTAATCTAAGAGATATCTTAAGGAATATCTTAGGAAAGGATAATGCATTATCCTTTACACACGGTTTGTAAAGCCCATTATGGTCTCCTTGTATATAAGGAACCCTAAGGCACAATGTATGTACCATGAATCTATACAACAATAGAAGCATTAGAGCTTACACAAGAAATCAATAACAAATTAGTATTATTATTTCTTCTTAATTCTTGTGTTAAATTCCGAGCATTAATACTTAGATATTCATAAGTCCCCGTGGACTCTCACTTAGTTGACTTTTGGATTTATTCAATTAGCATGGTCTTAAAAAGGCTAGACCAATCCTATAACCTAGGACCTACAAGATCATGTAAGAATCTGATTAAGCTCATCTAGGATTGTTAATAGACAACAGGATTAATAAACTATGCAGCGGAATAATAAAGAACATAATCAATGTTATGAACAAGGTTTTTATTCATAAACTAACTAATACATATAGATGTTGATCAGGCTCAAAAAATCTATTATCTATACCAAAAACTAATACACACTCACGTGTGTTCTTATATTAGACTCTCATGAGAGTTCTAATAATGTTGATGATCAATACTAGACGCCTACCCCTCGTTTATAAACTAAAGGTGGTTAAGGTTTCCATGACAGATAAGATCAAATAAAATTAGAAACTATAAATCCAACATTAAATACTATTTGACTAATCTTCAATCAGCATTAATAGTTGCTCTTTATCTTTTAGCTGAGCATTAAATATTGTTTGATACTAATCTTCAATCAAACATTGAATGTTAACCATATCCCAAGCTATTTGTCTTGTAGGTCCTCATCTTTAATATGTTTTGTCATAATCAAATGTTCAAAGTAAAATTCCAACAATCTTCACCAAGTTGTAATGACAAACCAATAAAGCACAAGCTCCCCTAAGCTAATATAATCAAAGAACTTCCCCTGAATCCATGCACATCATTGCGCCCCTTTTATCTGTCATATCAAATAGGATTGCATGTAGAGTGGTAAATAAAATAATAAGCTTTCCCCTCAACATGTTTACCATCTCTATGAATCATGGACTTAGTAGGCTCCAATCACAAATTAGCAATGATGAAAAATACGAATAATAACCAAATTTTATTAAAGAAGTTGAATTGCCCCAAATGGTCCCACAACGATGTGTCGTATATCTTGTTTTTCCACATGACGTCGATTCCTCTACCTCTATGTATAAGTAAACCTATGACTCTTGACAAAATCCTCATTCCTCTATTAAATGATACTCACGAGCACAATAAACTTACTCTTAAAGTGATATCAAATAGACGTAGTAAGCATCATAAGATAATCGAACACCTTTGCTAGATTCATCAGTCTTCGATACACCGCCCATATAATCAATAACAAATTATTTCTAAAATGAACCACCGTCCTGTAAGATATGAAAAGAACACCAAAAACCTGTAAAAATCACTACAACATCAATAATAATAAGGAATGTATCTTCTTTTCAAATAATTCTCGAATAATTGAGGACATAAACACATCATCGTTCAAATCAAACCGCGTCCGTGTTTAGAGAGCGATTCTTCATTCTTCTACCATACAACCTCTTGAATCCTAGATATCTAAGAGCATCCGCTCTGATACCACATGTTAAGAATCGATTGACTCATAAGGAATGTTAATAACAATGAAATAACTGCACAAAAAAGAATCATAAAGAGAACATAATCAATGTTTATGAAACTAAGGTTTTTATTCATAAACTAAACTAATACGATAATGTTGAGCATTCTTATTACTATCTAACATAATACACATCATAATCACACTGTGTTCGTATATTAAGACTCTCATTGAGCATTCAAATTATTCGATTGATCATGACAGACTCCTACCCTCATTATATACTAGGAGGTGGATAAGGGTTTTACAAAGACTCAAAGATAATCAATCAAATAACACACACACACACGAAACTATATTAAATCAAGCATATAAATACTATTTGACTCTATCTTCAAGTCAGCCATTAATGTTGATCTTATATCTTATTATAGCATGAGCAATAAGTATTGTCTTTGACCTAAACCACTCAATCGCATTAATGTTATTTGCCAACTTTGTCTGTAGTCCTCCCATCTTTAATATGGTTGTGTCAATATATTCAATTCTCAAATACAGATTCCCAATCAACTCCCTAGGTTGAGAATGACAAACACAATAAGCCCAAGCTTCCATAGAACTATATAAGATGCCAGAACTTCCCCCCCCCTGAATCCATGCCACACAGCAATAATCAAAAGATTACTTTTATTATCACACCTTGAACCTGCCTAACTTTGCAGATTCCTAAACACTAATAGTACTAATCGCTAACACTTTTTCTAAGACTCGTACTTGTTCTCCTTCCTTTCTTTTATCACTCACGATCCATACAATCTGCTTATAACCCTAACCATGTTTTAGGGTTTCGACATCCATATGACTCAACTATATTCATCACGTATAGCATCATATTTCTTCTTTGACATCATAAAATCATGAACATCAGATCCATAAACGATAAACATCAATCGCACCATGATTAAGTATTAGACCTATATCGATCACACCTGCTGCTTTTTCATAAACGGCATACATCCATGAACAAACCTCCAGTAAACGAATCAAATCCATGGACTCTATAATAAAGATTAAGCACCCATGCACACACTACATGAACCTGTGTCAAACATGACATCATGTCATATGTACACTTCAAATCATCTTTAATAGAACCCATGTTTATAAGAATGAAGGTTGTTCGTTTGCTCTTCTCAAATCCCATTCGTCTTTACAAGTTGTTAAGCCTAATATGTGACTTCACTTTGTTGCTGCTCCTTATCCATCATACAAGACGACATCAATCTGAATACCGAAACCCTCCTTTTCTTCAAATCAGAACCTTGTATCCTAGATCGAGAGCCATGAGGCTTTGATACCAATTGTGGAATCCTATAATGACTCCATAGATCATTATTAGGACTCATCTGGGGTATGATAACAATGATTGTAACATGCAGTGGAATATAAAGAACACAATCATGTTACTAATAAGGTTTTCTTTATTAAACATTAATAAAGAAACTAACTACTAACTACTACACACGCTTTCTATGCGTTTAGACTCTCATTGGAGAGACTATCTATGAATCAATACCAATACTAGACGCCTTCCCCTCTTTATATACTAGAGGGGTTAGGGTTTACAAGACAAGATAAGATCAAAATAAAATTAGGAAACTATAAATCAGCATTAAATACTATTTGACTAATCTTCAATCAGCATTAATGTTATTCCAACTTTGTCTTGTAGGTCCTCCACCTTTAATATGTTTTGTCATAATCAACTCAAAGTATAATTCCCAACAGGTATGTAGTGTTATAGCTAATGTGACAGTGACTTATTATCGAAATTGATTCAGTATTAATTTTTCTTTTTCTTTTTTGTAGTGCGGTGCAAGATGTTGTTGATTAATTCAGAATGGAGCTAAAACAACTCTTATTTTTGGCCTTGATTTGGGATACAAATTGGTCATTATTCCTATTTTGCAATAGCGCCATTACTACAGAAGGAAGGATGAAGGATACAGAGTCATTGAGATCGTCTATAAATAATATAACCAATGGAAGGCTTCTTTAAATTGATTTTTTCTAGACACAATCAAAACTTGCTTATTGTGGATCAACTGATCTTGCCAAAACCTTGAATGTTCATTTAAAAAGAATGACCATGATGTAGATACCTAATATAGTGTGACTTTAATAGTTTCAAATTTACCATAAACTTAGTTATCTTAATGATTAGACTTTACTAACATTTGTTTTATTTTTTCTTTCGGCTTTCTAATGCATTGATTGTGTATTAATGTTAGACATTACTATGTGGTTTGCTTAGGATTCCGCCTTCTAATGCTGTTGTCCCACAATATCATATGCATACCAAGTGTCTTGCTGATCTCAAGCATCAAGTGACCACCTATTCATTAGCTTGACTTAAAAAAAACTTAGCACAAACTATGTATTTGGAATAAACAAAGTCATTACAGATTTATCTGAATGTTAATACGCAGTTCTTAAGAACTGACTCACTGAGTCAACATGAGAAAGTATGAGAACAAACTCAAGCTTGGAATAATTAAAAGAAAACATGAAAGAAGCATATCATCAAATGCAGACTCCCTTGGTATATCAACTACCTTTAGATCGTGGGTTGAAGTAACTGAAACTTCAGTTAGATGCAAGCATGGGAAACATCGATGCACCTATAGAGTAGTTTGTACTATATGTGGAAAAGGAGATAGGTGATCTTCTACCCATTGAGGTCAAAGAACAACAAGTTAGTAACTTACTTCAATAGTGTATGGTTGGAGGGTATGTTGCTGCTATGGCATTTTTTGAACTCATTCTGACATTAGTTCTTTGGGGTAACTAACTAACTAAAAATTTAATCATCTTTGTTATTGGGAATTATACATTCCTAACTTAGTAACATTAGTTATATACTTAGTACCGCTAGTTATAGTAAGTACTGACAGTACAAAATGTTAAGTACTGCTTAGATAGTTAGTACTGTTTGTATAAAATAGTTAGTACCATTTAAGAGATATGCATGAGTTATTATAGGAAAAGATATGCATGATCTTTTACGCGTTTTGTAAAACAAGATTAGGGTTTTCCTTGGTGTATAAAAGGAACCCTCACATCATAGTTAGAGACATCAGTTTATTATCAATGTCATAGTTAGCAATCAATATAAAAGTTTAGTTATCAATATTCATTGTACTTCTTTGCATATAAGTTAGATTCCGCATAACTTATAGTGTTCTTGATCATTGTTTCTCCTGTAGTTTGTGTGAATCTATTCATATTAGCTACAACCCTTAACAAGGTAGTAAGATTTATATTCAAAGGGATCTACAAGTGGTATCAGAGCCTATAGAGAAACTCTGAGTAAGAAGAACAAAAAACCAGTTATAAACCTCTATCTTACAAAAATATTCAATGGCTGGATCAGAGGATGAAATTCCACCACCACCACTACCACCATCACAAACACCAACATAACAAACCCCTCACACTGTTTCAACCATCAAACTTCCTATTCTCAAGAAGGGAGAATATGATATATGGGCCATGAAAATGGAACATTATTTGGCTTATACAAACTATCCTATCTGAGAAGTTATTCAAAGAGGAAATGGTCATGTGAGTGTCTCAACTGATACAAATGGTTTAATAAAGGTTCTGCCTCCCAAGACTGCAGAATAAATTTTAGCTAGAGAAAGAGAAAGAAAAGCAAGAACTACCTTGCTTATGGCTTTACCAGAAGATCATCTTGCTAAATTTAATAAAATGACTGATGCTAAAGAAATGTGGGAAGCTATCAAATCTAGATTGGGTGGAAATGATAAATCAAAGAAGATGCAGAAGTATATTCTAAAGCAACAGTTTGAAGGCTTCTCTATATCAAACTCAAAAGGGCTACATAAAGGCTATGATAGGTTTTAGAGTCTTGTGAGTCAACTAGAGATGGTGCAGGCGTCTCCACTAAAGATGCAAATCAGAAATTCCTTAGGTCTCTACCTTCTGCCTGGTCTTAAGTAGAAAGCTACAATTTGATGCCAAGGAACCGATTGGTTTTGACAAAACCAAAGTCGAGTGCTATAGTTGTCACAAGACATGGCATTTTGCTAGAGAGTGCAGATCTAAGGGGAATCAAGATAGTAGGAGGAGAGATGCTTGGAACACTAGGAATAAGGATAAAGAAAATGGGAGGAGATCTGGTAAACAGGAGGACTCTAAAGCTTTGGTGACTCTTGATGGAGAAGGTGTTGATTGGACTAGTCATTCAGAAGATAAACAAGAGAACTATGCTTTGATGGCTTGCAGCAATTCAGGCTCAGACACAGAGGTAACTTCTTGTTCAAAAGAATGTAA
>BQNB010082584.1:2361-12361 GCA_026074375.1 Tanacetum coccineum
GAGACATGTCAATTCACAACCCCATGCTCACACTACATATTCCTAAACAAAGACATCATGATAACTGAAAGACCTACAACAAAGCTTCCGCAAATCTGATGCTTGCTATCATGATACAAAAAGGTGTGAGCATGCCGGTTCGAAGGTCACAACATCACATGAAGGCAATACTTCACAACAAGGATGATTAAAAGATTTACTATGGCTGATGATCTCAAAGAAAGCTCAAAGATCACACAAGTCAAAGGAACTATGCTCTAAGATCACTACTTATCGTACAAAGAGAGCACTTGAAGAATCAAAGACTACAAGCTAGAGTTAAAGATCAACTCATGGAATGCTAGGAGTCAAATTGTATTTTCTGGGGTGACCTCCTTTAGGGGGAGATTGTTAGGATTAAAAAAAAAAAGACTCGGCCACTACATATATTTCTTATTTAGCATAGCTCATAGTGGGTACAGTAATTGTATGATTTATGGCGTTAGGCCGGGTCTTTACCCACTGTAAACCCATACCATAGCCCGTTTTATGGGGCGTGTAAGAATTATTTAAACCCTCTCCACACATGGAGAGGGTGTTGGTTGAATTCACATTACACACACAACAAAGTGTGTCTTTCTTATTTTTCTCTCCAACCATTCTCTCTCTCTAGCTTTCTCTCTCTAAGATCATAAGTGTGTGAAATCTAGGAACCTACAAAATGTAAAATGAAAAGTTATTTTTAGAAGGTTAGTAAGTTGCGTTTATGTAAGAAAGTTTACCCAAATTAGCTTAGGTTTTTATGAAGACTTAAGGTAATAAAGATAATTAGTAAACTAATAATTAAATAAAAATAAATAAATAAAATATAATTAAAGGGGTGTTAAACCGGTTAACGATAAAGGAAAAAAAGAAACAATTTGATATCAATAAGGATTCTATTAGTATAAATACAAATCTAATAAAACCCTAAATCACTTTTTCTCTCCCCTCTCCCCTTGTGATCGCCTAACCTTCAAGAGAAGAAAAAAAGATTTTTTTTAATCAAGAACGAGCTGGTGATCTAGTGTTTCAAGCATCAAGGTTTAGGTATGTTTCAATTAAGCTTTTGTTTAATATTTCTTTAAAACATGTAACAATTATTATGATGGATCATTAAAAAATTTAAAACTTCTGTAATTAAGGATGTTTTAATCATGCTAGAATGTTTAGGGTTTAATTAGGATCTTATTGGTGTAAGCGGTTAGGTTTAAATCGCGTTAATTTATAATTTAGAGTTGAGAAGAATTTAGGGTTGTATTCAACTGATGATATCTAGAGGTTAAAAACATGTTTTGATATGATTTAAAAGCCTAAATTGTAGTTCAAAGAGTCTATTTTTCAAAAAGTCTGGCCTCATATGATTTGGAGTTTTTGAAGATGGTTAAATATTGGTTACAAGAAAAGTTATCAAAACAGTAAATACGGGTTAGATTTAGGCCTTGTTTTGGAGGGTAAAACCCTAACTTAAAAGTGGAATTAAGGTTATCCAATCTACAGTGATTAAGTTCTATATGTATATAAAGAAACTCTAGAAGGAGATCTTCTGATTGTGTGTCTAAGTAGGGTAATTAGGGCCATACTTTTTAGTGTGCAATCAGATCCGAATTGGAACAGTTTTGAAGTTTGATTTTATTTAGGATAGTTGCACATGTAATGAGTAATTAGGAATCACAAGGTTGTTAGTAAACTCATAAATGAACTTAGGTGATTTTTGATATAATTTATGAAGGTCAGCAAGTAAGGGATTCAATATGTGTGTTACATCATATGTGTGTTACATGGACTAGAGCTTTTAGCTTGGTCGTGTGTAACCGTATTTATTTATTTGTATAGTTGCGTTATAGGATTTGAAAGCTGCGTTTTGAGCATTCAGGTGAGTTACATAGTCTCGCTTTTTAACTTGTTTTTAAACTTGGGATAGAAATGATGCAAGTGTTGAAATATGTTTTGAATTCATGTAATTGTGTGTTAGAGTGAATGCATGGACTATTATGTGTTATGTGCTACATGTTATGTGATGTGATATTGATGCATGGCCTAGTCAGGAGGGTTACTTGCGGGTATCCATGGCCTGAGCTAGAGTGAAAGAGATTTGGTATGATCCAAGAGAGATTGAGGTCGTCTGCTTGGTGTTTGAGTGTTTGATTTGAGTAAATTGTATGTTAGCTTGTATGTTAGTTAGCATAATTGTCGTGCAAGCGTATTGTTTTATAATTGAAGGAATTGGTTAAATTGTTTTGGAAACGGATTCAATATGTGTGTCTGAAAACCTATGTTTCTCACCAACCATTGTGTTGACGTATAAGCATCATTTTCAAGTATTCAGCAGGATGAGGTTAAAGTTAGGAAAAGTGGCTAGATGGACCGTAGGCAGCTGGCGAAGTTTAGTTATCTAGATTTTGTTATTTGTTTTGGATGATGAATGTCAATTGTTTTGCTTTGTTAGGATGTTTAAATGTTTGCATGTCATGACATTGGCATGAACTGCCTTCATTTCAATGTTAGACGCCTTTTGGATTTTGTTGATGTGTTTGGGTATTTTCATGACACTGCGTGTCTATACCTTGCATTTTATGCATGTTTTAGTTTCTCTTATAGACGCCAAAGTGTTGTGATGGTTCCCTTTCTTGTCGCGCCTCGCGTTTCCGCCTTGGCGGGGTGTGACATATTGGTATCAGAGTCTTTGGTTATAGAGAAGTAGGTGGTTGAGCCTAGACCATAACCTAGGGGTCCTTCATGCAGATGCATTTAGGGCTCAAGTGTTTATTTTTATAACTGATATGCTTCCCCTCTATTTTGCGTAGCTTTTATATTTCCTATTTTTTAAGTTATCGCCTTAGTTTGTTGCCTACCCATAGCTGATTTAGTGCGTATTGCCTCGTTATTAGTTAGCTATGCCTTCTCATTTCCAAAAGAAGTTTCGTTGGGGAACCGTCTTTGCAACCGGGCGTAGGAGTTTCATTGAGCCAGGGACAGGACTTAGGATGAAGAGAACAAATCGTAGGACCCGAGTTCCAATTGGCCTTTACCCACGCCATATTGAAGAGAAGATGACCATAAAGGAGGTTAAGGAAGAGTCAGTCATGGAATGGAAGACAAAGGTGACAACCAAGGAGGGCGTTGTCGTCCAGTTTCCTGGAAAGTTTCATGGATACAAGTTAGGTGTGTCAATGAAGTTGGTTAAGTAGATACTCAGTTCCATTTATATGTATATGTCCTGCTCCCCCGATTTATCTTAACAGTTTAACACACATGAGGTAGTTACATGTTGTGAACGCGAGGTATTGGATAGAGACTCACTGATGACATCAAATAATGTATATTTTATAGCATAATTTATCCCATGTAATTAACCCATTTTGTATAATTATTGAATTGTTACTTAATCGTTTATATTTGGGAATTGCAGTAATTATGGAGTACTTGGTGAAGATTGACTAAAAGGCACGCATTCTGGAGCTTAAACAAAGATATTTTGAAGATTACTATTCTACAACCAATACGCCCCATACCATCAGGGGAAGATACGGGATCTGTCCCTGCACTCACCAAAGACCATGATGGAAAAGATCGAATACGGACGTATCAAGATTGAAGGCAATACGCCGTATTTTAATCTATATGGAAAATAAAATATTCTAAGAGAAATCAAACGTTAAGCCCTACTCCAAGAAACCCCCATTACGCCGTATTGGATATCAAATGTGGTCCTTACTTCAAGACATTGGATACGCCGTATCGTACCGACTCCAGACCCTCTAAATAGAAAACTCATAAATGAGTTTTTAAGGGGCTAAATCATATTCTCAGATATACTAAACCACAGGATTCGATTTTTTTTTCAGAGAGAAAAAGGCAGTAGAGGTCGTAGCAACGCGATTAATTCCTCATAACGAGACATCGTGTAATTTAGTATACTCTTGCAATCATTTTGTCTTTTGGTATCTTTGTTAACTCGATTATTTTACCATAGTAATTCATTACCTTTGTATTAATTTATGACGTTTTGATAGGCTAATACCTTCGGGTTTTAGCTTTGTATGAAGATCTTAATGTTTGGTTTGTTATCTCCAATTTCTTATTTATCATTGAATTGCTTGTTTCGTTTATCATCATACTTGTTTAATGATTTTGTATTGCGACTATCATTCACTGGATCTTAGGTGATACAGACAATGTAATCTAGATGCCAGGATAGCTCTCTATTTATGATTTATACATCAAAGATCATAGGGATCATAATTAACGACCTATCTTACTTTATTGTGACTTAGTTACCGCCATAGGTGACCTTGGTCATCAACGAGTAGTTCTAATCATTGGTAAAGACTTGGTTAGTGGGACTAATAGTGTGATGAATTGACCTATTAAGCAGTAAGTGGGTAAAGTCTCTATGAGCTAAGATTTAACAAGATCACCATTTCTTTAATCTCTAAGATAGATTATAATCAGCAAATAGGATGTTTTATGCGGAAGCATTTAATTATGACAGGATTCTACGTGTCTAGGTCTTAGTAAGAAGTACCGCTTAATTCTTAAGAATGATATGCGCTCGAGTTAAGTAATCATTGTGCACTAATAAACAAAACCAACATTCGGATTGGATTATATTTTTTACATAACAGTTTTCTTATATTTGGCTAGACCTAATTTTTTAACTTTTTGTTAATTTGGCTTTGAGTGTGTTTTTAGTGTCTTGAATTGGTTTTAGTCCACAAAACCCGTCATCGCCTTCTCAGGCTGAAAACCCCCCTTATCCATTAGATTTAGGATTAACATAGGTTTAGCATAGATTAGACTAACTTAGATTAGAAAAACCAAAGTATTAATAAATTGAAAGTGTTCCTCGCTCCAAGTGTTCGACACCCTACTTACCATGAAACTCCCACCGACCGGGTACACTGCCCGTTAAAGTGTTGTTTTTGGTTAGTCGACAATATAACATTTAAAACTTGAATTCATAATTTAACACCACACAACGACACATCAAATTTTTGGTGCCGTTGCTGGGGAGTAAGAATTAATCTTGATTTTTATTTAATATTTTGGTATTTAGATTAGATTAGATCTAACCCTTAAGATTAGTGTAATTCAGATTAGTGTATACTTCTGTATAATTTTGTATATTTGCTTGTATATTTGTGTGTTTAATTGTTTGTGTATTTAATTGTTTTCATAATACACTGTTCTGGTCGATAACCCGATACGGCGTATCCACTTTCATTGGATACAGCGTATCCAACTTTCTATCTAATACAGCGTATTCATTCAAAAGATTAATACGGCGTATTTAGTTCAATTGAATACGGCGTATTGACTATCTGATACAGTAACAGGTCTGATTTTTCGCATTCAATTTCCATATATCTATGTTTTCTTTCTCCTGAGCCCATCCTACTAATTGTTTATCCCTTGTTTCAGGTAGTGCATGACAAGAAGTTCAACTAAGGAACTATTTACACCTTTCAAGGATCCGGAACGAGAATTTCGATCATCTAGGAAGCACTTCAAGACACTAAGTCTTGACGACATGGATTCGCCTAATTTTGATCTATTTTTTGACCAATTCTCTTGGAGGGAAGTGGTTGCAGATAACAATGGTGAAACTATGACAATACATGAGCAAAACTCGTGCCGACTATGGATCAGGAATACTAGGCCTAAGATAAAGGACAAGGAAAGTTTTTGAATGAAAGGGCCATTTCTCAATGAATACGTGATAACACCTTTAGCGGTTCAGATCATGAAGATGCGAATGAAATATTGAGAAAGTTCTTGAGATCGTGGATTTATTCCACATCCTTAATATTACTATAGACCAAGTGATGCTTAGAGCCTTCCCTATGTCCTTAACTAGAGGCCGCAAGTCGTTGGCCTAAGAAGAACCAATCTATCTAGTTCAATTATTAACTTGGGAGATCTGAAGATAAAAGTTTCTAAGCAATATTGCCCAACTGCTCGTACTGCAAGAAAATAGAGGAGATCAGACAACTCTCAGCAAGAATTCGGATAAAACCTCTATTTAACCGGGAGAGATTTTTAAAGAACTTCATGATGAAATGTTCCTTAAATGATTATTTAACAGAGATGCAGGAGGTAGTCTTGTTCTATAATGGATTGGATGTTCCAACTAGACAAATTCTTGATTCAAGAAGGAGCCATACCATCAAAGACTACTGCTGATGCGAAAATAGCCATCCAAGAAATGGCTGATGTGATAACTAGTAATTTTCTCAGGTTAAGTTATTATTAAAATATTATTCGTTTTGTAATTTAAAGTCTTTCTATCTTGATTGTTTTCCTGATGAAAGCTAAAGTTAACTTCTGATGGACTAGTTTGGTAAAACCGGTTTTGGTTTTTTTAACAAGGAGTTGAAGAAGTTTTAGTTTGTAAATGAATCATTTTTTTATTTTCGTTTTTCTATTTGTTAGAGTTGGTTTTGAGGTTTTTTAGTGCTTTTCCAGGAAGTTTTCTCTCGTTAGCGAGATAATCTGTCACGCAGCGCGTACCGACACGGCAGTTTATCAAGTATGGAGATTTAATGAAGTTGGGAATGTGTTAATGGGTTTATTTATTTAATAGATTCATAATAATAAAATAACATTGATTTTAAATGTGAATCATGAGTGTGAGATTTGAGAGTTATCAGAAAACGGTTGTTTTCGTAAAATTCAATAAAAGACTGTAACGGTCGTAAAAAAAGTGAAATGTTGGTTGAAAATAAGTTTTCAAACCATATTTTGTGGTTTAAATTGTTTTTAAATGGATGATCAAGGTTCGGTTGAGTTTTGTCAAAAATTTATGTTTTTGGACCTCGGGAAGTCAACCGATAACGGCTCAAAATGGATTTTTGTAGCAATTTAATGTGATAGGTATCATGTGAATAACCTAGGTTTATGGAAAAATAATTTTAAACACAATGAAAATGATAACTAAGTTTGGTTGACGTTTTAAATAGATGAAAATTAAGCTTTAAGTGATCCCGACACAAAAAAAAAGGAAAACCCGAGGCCTCCTAGGATGCTTGGACGCCTAGTGTGGGTGAGAGGGGACATGAGGGCTAAAAATTTGCTAAGGTGTTCCATTAGTACACAAATATTCCACCACCATAACAAAATTTTCATTCTTGTAACTCATTTGAAAATCAAAACACAAAAATCTCTATCTCTTTCTCTCTAGAACCGGACGAACCACAAGGAAGAAAGAAACAAAGATTTTGAAGATTTTCTCAAGAACACGGGTTAAGAATAGATAGTGGGTTGATAGTTAGTAGACGCGGGTTATGTAAAAGGTGTACAAGTTCGTTCTTTTCGCGTCAAAACGAACCAAGGTCATCCAAACTTGTAAGTTGTCTAAACTTTGTTTAAAGTTGTACTTTTATGGCTATTATGGTGTTAAAACACGAGTTGTACAAGTTAATCGTCATAAAAATCGAATCTTGGAAACGAAAATGTAAATAAAAGGGGTGTTTGCGAGACGGCTTATGAAGGAAGAAGGGAAATGATTTTTAAGTTTGAATAAAATGGTTGTTGTGGTAATTTTACATTTTATAAAAGTGCTTAATAAGGGCTTATTTTGAAGCTTCGCTTATTTAATAAGCTAGGTTATAGCTTATTTGGGTTTGTTTGGTTTCGGTTTGGGCTTGGCCCAACTAAAGGGTCCGTTTGGTTGCTTCGGTCCGACACCAAGGTGGGCTCGACCCACTTGGTTTTGGTTATTGGATTTGGTTTTGGTCTTTGCTTATTGGACTTGGCTTATTTTGAGCTTTTATTTTCGGCTTATATTATAATCTTATGGCTTAATTGGTTTTCGGCTTATATAAAAAGCTTATGGCTTATTTGGTTTTCGGATTATATAAAAAGATTATGGCTTATTGGCTTTTCGGCATATATATAATATTATGAGCTTATAGCTTATTGTTACAGCTTAATGAGCCACGGATATATGTGATTTCGACATATATTTGATTCGGCATAATGGGCTTAAGATCCATTGGGTTTTGGTTTATATTTTGGACTTATGTAAAGAGGTATGGACTAAGTTTTGCTATCGGGCTAATTACTTAAAGACCTTAATAGGCCATAAGGCCCAATAACAAGTAAATGAATTAGTGGACTTGTAAATGGATTAATGGATTTGGTTTGGACTAAGGAGGATTTTGCTGGACTTGTCGAATGTAGATGGATTATTTTGTTACGGTTGGATAAAACGTGTTGAAGGTATTGATATTGTGTTTTGTCGGAAAATGTTAAGTTCGTGAAAAGTGTTTGGGATTAAGGTTTACAACCTTGGAAAAAGTCATATAGACGTACGGGTCATGCCGAATTTTCGAAAGAAATTTATACTTAGAAACTTTGCTTAAAAAGGGTAAATTTTCAAGATTTTAATAATAAATAGTTATTTTACTTGAAAATTTAATGCAAGACAAAAGATATATTTTCCTCGAAACCTTTTCTTAAATATTTAATATTTATAATCGTTGTGTCGATTTGATTTGAAGAAATAAAGGATGATTCTTATGGAAGATTAAGTGTCGAGGTAAAAGCTATTGGACATGGACATATTAAAATAACGAGACGTTGTAATTACCCCGTTAGCCCGATAATAAGACGAAAATAATAATAAAATATTATTATTTTATTTAAATTATTAAATACTTATATATATATATATATATATATATATATATATATATATATATATATATATATATATATATATATATATATATCGTATCGATTACGAAAATGTGGATTTATTTATCTTCGGCTTTTGAGTTTTTGCTCATTTCTTTTTCGTCAGATTTCCGCGGAGTATTTTGGTCGATTGTATCGTTCAACGATTTGAGGTGTTTGAGCTATATTCTATATATGTCCACTTTGCCCAAATGTTTTGAGTCGTTTTGCGTAATTACTACACAACCATAATATGAGATAAAGTTTTGGTAATGAGATAAGGTCTTGGTAATGAGATCGACTGTTTTTGTAATAGTTAACGGTTTGATGATGATACGAAGTTGGAGATGACCATGAAAGTTTGAAATGGGATTTTGGGATGGAAAAATGAGGATTTTACGTGAGTAAAGACGAACACTTGTAAATAAGATATATATGGATTATATATCATATATATATGGCATATGTTGTATTATATATATATATATATATATATATATATATATATATATATATATATATATATGTAATTTACATATTTCATATTTATATATATATCATTTATACATTATTGTCTATACAACACACACACATATATACCCCTATATATATATATACTACTCTCATATATATATAATATATATTATATTATTAATATTATACATGTTTACATATATACATATATATATATATCGTGTCGATTACGAAAATGTGAATTTATTTATCTTCGACTTTTGAATTCTTGCTCATTTCTTTTCGTCAGATTTCCGCGGAGTATTTTTGTCGATTGTATTGTTTAACGATTTGAGGTGATTGAGCTATATTAAATTGATGTCGCACTTTGCCCAAGTGTTTTGAGTCGTTTTGCGTAATTACCACACAACCATAATATGAGATAAAGTTTTGATAATGGGATAAGGTCTTGGTAATGAGATGACAGTTTTTGTAATAAGTTAACGGTATGAGATAACGAGTTTGGAATGACATGAAGTTGAAATGGGATTTTGGGATGAAAATGAGGATTTTACGTGAGTAAAGGCGAACACTTGTACAATAAGATAATTTTGTACAAGTATTAATAAAGTAAATATATATTAGGTCGCTGTCGGGTACCATTGTGCGCTTGCGTAGAGATTGTCTGTGCTTTGCCGTATTTGAGATTGTGCGATTGCTTTTAATTGCTGATTGAGGTGAGTTCTCGTAGCCCCATTTTTACTATTTTTCCGTTGGGGAAAATGATACTCAAATGTGTTTTGAAATGTTTTGAATTGAACTGTGCAAAATGTGGTTTTGTTTTTGTGAC
>BQNB010082584.1:19861-29288 GCA_026074375.1 Tanacetum coccineum
TAGTATTTAGAGGAATCATAAGAAACCTTGTTTGAAAAGACTAAACCCTAGTGATTTGATGTGATTTATTGAGGAATGGAATTTCCAGTCAGTATTGTGAGTTGATAATTTGAGTTGAATTTCGGGACGAAATTCCTTCAAGAGGGTGAGACTGTGATAACCGGTAATTTTCCCAAGGTTAAGTATTATAAAATATTATAATTTTTGTATTTTGAAGTCTTTCCATCTTGTCAGTTTTCCTGATGAAAGCTGAAAAGTTTACTTCTGTTGGCTATTTTTGCGTAAAACGGTTTCGGTTTAACCGGAAGTTTGATGGGGTTTTGAGTTTGTAAATGAATCGCTTTTGATTTGTTTTTCTGTTTTAGAGTGGTTTTGAAGTTTTTAGTGCTTTCCGGAAGTTTTCCCGTGTTTAGCAAAAAATCGTCACACAGCGCGTACCGGCACGACAGTTTATTCGAGAATGTAGATTAAATGAATTTGGGAATTTGTTAATGGGTTTATTTATTTAATAAATTCATAATAATAAAATAACGTTGGTTTAAAACGTAAATCGTGGGTGTGAGATTTGAAAGTTATCAAGAAACGGTTGTTTTCGTGAAATTCGGTAAAAGACTGTAACAGTCGTAAAAAAAGATGAAATTTTGGTTGAATATAAGTTGTCAAACCTTATTTTGTGGTTTGAAGTGTTTTTAAATGGATGAGCAAGGTTCGGTTGAGTTTTGTCAATTCATGTTTTCGGTTTGGAGTCGGCCGACAACGGCTCAAAATGGATTTTTGTAGCAATTTAATGTGATAAGTGTCGTATGAATAACCTAGATTTATGGAAAATGATTTTTTAACGCAATGGAAATATTTACAAATCCTGGGTAACATTTTAAATTGACGATAATTAAGTTTTAAGGGAACCCAACACGGAAACGAAGCATACGAGGCCTCTTAGGATGCTTGGACGCCCAGTGTGGGTGAGAGGGGACAAGAGGGATACAAAGTTGCTATGGTGTTGCCTTAGTACACAAATATTCCACTACCATAACAAAATTTTCATTCATGCATCTCATTTGAAAATAAAAAACACAAAAATCTCTCTCTTTTTCTCTCTAGAACCGGACGAACCACAAGGAAGAAAGAAACAAAGATTTTAAATTTTTTTCTAAAGAACACGGTCAAGAACACGGGTTTGAAATAATAGATATGTGGGTTGATAGGTTAGAAACGCGGGTTATGTAAAAGGTTAGCAATTATCGTTCTTTTCGCGCAAACGAACAAAATTGAACCAAGGTCATCCAAACTTGAAAGTTTTCTAAACTTTGTTTAAAGTTGTACTTTTATGGCTATTATGGTGTTAAAACACTAGTTGTACAAGTTGATCGTCGTAAAAATCGAATCTTGGAAACAAAAATGTAAATAAAAGGCGTGTTTGTGCGTCGGCTTATAAAGGAAGAAGGGAAAGGATTTTTAAGTTTGAATAAAATGGTTGTTGTGGTAATTTTACATTTTATAAAAGTGCTTAATAAGGGCTTATTTTGAAGCTTCACTTATTTAATAAGCTAGGTTATAGCTTATTTGGGTTTGTTTGATTTCGGGTTGGGCTTGGCCCAACTAAAGGGTCCGTTTGGTTGCTTCGGTCCGACACCAAGGTGGGCTCGGCCCACTTGGTTTTGGTTATTGGATTTGGTTTTGGTCTTTGCTTATTTGACTTGGCTTATTTTGAGCTTTTATTTTTGACTTATATTATAAGCTTATGGCTTAATTGGTTTTCGGATTATATAAAAAGCTTATGGCTTATTTGGTTTTCGGCTTATATAAAAAGCTTATGAATTATTGGGTTTTCGGCATATATATATATAACTTATATATGGGGCTAACTATGACTGGATTAATATGAAATAGTGACTCAACGCCACCTCAACGATGACATGGCACTCATAAACGATGACATGGACACATTTTTTGCATTAATTTTGAGATTTTCGGAATTTTTATAAAAATATATCCCTAGCAAGGTTCGAACTCGTGACCTATGGTTAACATGCAATGAGCTTAACCAACTAATCTAAGCAACCATTTGTGTTTTACTATCCAAAACATTAATAATAAGTAGTATTAATATATGTAGATATCTTTTGATTTTTTAAAATATAACAAGATATACTCTCTACCCTAATTATAATCAAGAATATGACACACGACATATTCTTAAAACCCTAATGCAAAATATGATTTCTTCTCCCTCTTTGTTTTCAATCGGCAGCTAGCAAATAATATAGATATATTCTGTTATGGATCACAAATTCAGTAGGTGTTTGGAATTGCTTATCGAAATAATGGTATGAACAACAAGCCTCCTTTTCTCCAAACCACTATGTTATAATTTTTAGATTGTGTATGCATAAGTTGGTTTATTTTTTTGTAGGTTGGTCATCTATGTAAAGATATTTGATACTGGCTTTATTAACTTATTACTTCTTTTAATCTATTTGTATCTCAGAACTGGCTTCGAGGAGGTCAAGAATTTCAATGAACTTCAATGTTGTTTTAAATTATGTGATAGCTGGTCGCATTTTATTCGGTGATTTGTTCATGCACATCCTTATAAACAATTATAATATATATATATATATATATATATAATATAACGAATCGATTACGGAAATGGATCTATTATGTTCGGCTATTGAGTCTTGCTCATTTCTTTTTCGCATATTTCCGCGGAGTATTTAGGTCCGATTGTATCGTTCACGTATGAGGTGGTTTTATGTGTTATATTGCATTGATGTCGCACTTTGCCCAAGTGTTTTGAGTCGTTTTTGCGTAATTACCACACAACCATAATATGAGATAAAGTTTTGATAATGAGATAAGGTCTTAGTAATGAGATGACGTTTTTTTTGTAATAAGTTAACGGTATGAGAAAACGAGTTTGGAATGATATGAAGTTGAAATGGGATTTTGGGATGAAAATAAGGATTTTGTGTGAGTAAAGTTGAACACTTGTACAATAAGATAATTTTGTACGAGTATTAATAAAGTGAAAATATATTAGGTCGTTGCCGGGTACCCTTGTGCGCTTGCGTAGAGATTGTTTGTGCTTTGCCTTATTTGAGTTTGAGCGGTTGCTTTTGATTGTTGATTGAGGTGAGTTCTCGTAACCCCGCATTTTTCAACTATTTTTCCGATGGAGGAAATGATAACTCAAATGTTTTTGAATTTTTGAATTGAATTGTGCTAAATGGGGTTAATGTTTTGGGACAAGATATGTGCTTATGACTATTATGTGATACATGATTGTTTGGATCAGATGGGTACGCCTACCCAGTATTTTTGTGTGATTATTAGGAGCGATGGGTTACGCCTACACCTAGTTTGTGTTGTGGTCCTTCTCTAAGTTTTTGTGCTCCAGCTGTGTATGCCCTTGAGGTGCGTAAGTGCCTAATGGTGTTAATGATTAGCGGTGATGCATAGATTGTTTGCATATATATTCACTGTCATATAACACTATTGTCCATTGTTTGAAATATTGGCACCATTTTGGGTTTAAGGTCAAACCTACGAGCTCACCAGCATTGTTGTTGACGTTTTTCGAGTACATTTTCAGGTGTGTCAAAATTAAAGGGTAATTAATGGTATTGGAGAGAGCTAAGAAGTAACCAAGTGTAACTGGGTCGAGATGGGTTTTGATTCCTTTAATTTGGTCAATTCATAACTTTAAGATTTTATGTAAACCTAAGAATCAATATTGAAAATTGTAAATGTAAGATCTTGTATCTTGTTGCGAGAACAGAAATCGTCGCATCCCGTGTTTTCGCCACTGACGGGGTGTGACAATTTGCCCACAAATCAGTGGGTTGGCCCACCACTTCATACAATATTACCGAAATACCCAAACCTCTTTTTTGTTTGTTTGTCCACTTTAGATTCTCTACCGCTCTACCAGCAGCGCTCTATCGGCTTAGGGCAGTGTGCCAAATATATACTTTTTTCAAAAGATTTTATCGTAAATCGTGCCAAACCTTTTTCAAAACTACTAGTTAACAAAATATTCTCTCTCTTCAAACACACACTCAAACATACACACTATCTTCGTCGATCTGGTTCACTATTCCGATCAAAAATACTATCATTCTAATCGTTCTTACAGGCGGTCATCATATCTTCGTCGATCCGATCAAAAATACTATCATTCCAATCGTTCATACTATCATTTCAATCATTCTTATGACTGAAAGACAATATGTAAGTTTTTTTCTTCTAAATATTGACTGGTGCAAATTCTATTTTGAGATTTTAAATGTAACCATCATAAATTTTAAAATTATTTACCAATTAACTTTGGACTATTTGAGATTTAAAAATATTTTTGTACAAATACGCCTCAAAGGAGTTTGATCCTCATGAATAAAAAACCTATCATTTAATTGGATCGATTGGTTTGATAACCCTTGTAACACTCTTTGTAATTAACCTTTGTATTGTTGGTTGTTTATATATATATATATATATATATATATATATATATATTATCCTCAAGGTTATTTCACGAAGGTTCAGTCTACTGATCGGGAGTTTTTTTATTCAGTGTCCTATGAGGATGAAAGGGTTACCAAGGTCAAGACATTTATGGCTATCGTTAAAGATGAGCCATCTGTTAGAAAAGTTGATGCTAGATCAGGTCAGTGGGTTGAAATCACCCTAAAGAAGGTACAAAGACTTCTTTCAATGACAGATGGTGATGAAAGGAAACATGTCCTAGATTATACCCATGTTGATCTCGAATATGTGGAGGATCAGAGGAAAAAATTTCTAAGTAAATTCAACTCTCTTAATCAAGAGTTGTCCTTATACAAGTCTGAACTAACTGACCTTAAAAACACCAATGCCATAAACTGCTCTCTCCAAAATGAGATTGCCATATTAAATCTAGAAAATGAATCTCAGAGAGATGAGATATTTGACTTAAAGAAAGTCATTGAGAAATGGACATCCAGCAAAGTCACCCTTGACCGATTGCTCACTTAACAAGTCCCTGGGAACATTGTTCGTGCCTTGGGTGGAAGAGGCAAAAGGAAACAACAAATTTCCTCAAAGGAAGTTATGTTCACCAAGGCTGACGAATCTCCAACTGAGACTGACCCTGAGATTACCTTTGACTCTGAGTCTAAGTGTGATATTCAGGAATCTCTGCCTCCTATTCCCAAGTTGTTAGGGGCTGAGCCCACTAGTACATCAACTGATGTATTAACTCTGGCCGACTTGACTCAGACCCCAGTTGTCTCTGAAGAGATTAAAAAGGTCCCCGAAAAAAGGTCAGACATCAAAGCTCCTAAGAAAAGGACTTAGACTGTCCCTGACTCTAATCTAGAGAAGAAAGCTGACTCATCCACTAAGCAACTGCTTCCACTCTGATGAAAGAGGTAAAAAGTCTTAAAGAACAAATCAAGATTCGTTCAGATACCTCTTCATCTATATCTCAATCAAGATGTTCTAAATCTGCCAAAGGCAAACAAAGACTTGGTTTGGACCCTGTAAACACTATGGGTTTATAAATCACCTCTCAGTGGACTGTTATATGAAACCCAAGTGCTCTACATGTGGATCCACTGACCATTTGACCAAGGAACATCCTGAACAAGCTGTTGTTAATAAAACCCTGGCTAAGATGAAAGCTCGGTCATCTTAGGGTTCATCTTTAAGGAAGGCTCCTATGATTCTCAAGCCTTTCAGAGATTGCAAATATTACGATTTTAATGACCATCTGTTGGAAACACGAAAAGTGTCGGTCACTTCCAAGTTGTAACAAGTCTTAGCTCGTAGTTAGTATCATGATTAGATTAGTAATCTAGTCCGGCCCAAGGCCCATGGGAGGCCCAATTCAGCCCATGGCCGGCCTCCATAGAACTATATAAGTCCCTCTCCTAGTCTTGGAGAGGGTTGGTTGTTCCATTTCACTACACTTCATTTATACATTCATCCATTTTCCATCCAAGTTCTCTCTAACATCACAACCCACATCTCACTCTTGTTCTTGGTTTGATCTTAAGATTACTAGTATTCTTCAATTGGTATCAAGAGCCATGGAGTGGTGTGTTTAGTTTTTGTGTTTGATTTGTGTTCAAAACCTTTACAAAGAGCAAATTAGTGATTCAAATTTTTTGGCTTAAAAACCTTAAAGTTTTCATTTTTATTGTTCCTATAGGGTTAGTAATACTAGTTGTACAAGAATTTTTTGCTAAAAACCATTAAAAATCGTGTTTTTTTGAGTTTTGAAAATTTGAGTTTCGTAACTGTTGGAACCGAACGAGTGGTTTCCAAGGTCTTCCAATTAATCAGGTATGGTCATGTTTTTTTGTTGTTATCTCAAGATGACAAAATAACAAGTAGACTCGAAGGACAACAGTGACAGCCGAACGAGCTCAACCCGAACGAGTTTGACCGATCTAGATTAGTCTATGAGGTACCGATACGAGTCATTGACATCCAGTTACAACCGAACCAGTCCAAGCCAAGAAGAACCGAACGAGTCAAAACCAAAAGGGACCGAACGAGTTGTTTTGAGGAGGACCGAACGAGTGTAAAATCTTGTGGACCGAACGAGTGGAGACTATGAGAACCGAACGAGTGACCACCCTTAAAGGACCGAACGAGTTATAACAATAAGAACCGAACGAGTTTGCAAGCCAAAGAACCGATCTAGCATTTTTATGAAGGAACCGAACTAGACAAAAAATACTGAGAGCCGATCTATAACACTACCCGAATCAACTCGGTAATTACCGAGTTGACCCGGGTCACTCACTGAGTCAACCAAGTCATGTCAGACCAAAGCAACAAGGAAAGAAATAAAGAAGGATCAAACAAACTACAACATCAACAACAGATCCACAACTAAACCAAAATCCATCATCACATCAATACAACTCCATCTCTGCAACTTTAAACAATCGACTCTAAATAACAACTATATCAAGACCTCATAAAGATCAATCACACAAAACATGAACCTCATCATTGATCTATGCGATACAAGTTTTTTTCCGAAACATAAAGTAAGAGTTATAACAACTATGTTACACTCTTCTTTTATTTCGATTCATAAGACACACAAACAATAATAAAAAAACCTTACCCGAGACCTCCCATAGAGATCTTGAAGCCAATCGTGTCACATTTAAAGAAAAAAAGGTGTTCTTGATTCATGTTGTTCATATCGAAAGGTGTATTGTTTGATTAACGAAGGGTACACGAACATATTTTGTGGTCTTATGTGTTTGTGAGATTCGAATTAACAGATATGATTGAAGGGTGGTTCGATTGTTTATTGGTGTGATGGGAGCAGATTTGTCTTTGGAAAGAAAGAAAAGAGTGACTTCGTTTTTTTTGTTATTGTGATTAGGTTTAGGGTTATGATGAGATAAATTAGGGATGTGTGTTTTATCCCTCTTTCTTGGACCCGGGTTATACAACCTCAAAATGAGCCGAGTTTAAACATACAGTGGGCCGATCAACAATTACATAGCAATTGGGCTTTGTTAATTATTTTGATTATGGACCAGATAATGGAGATAATAAAATAGGTCGATTGCTAAATGATGTTGGGACGTGTTTGTTTATTTCAAAGTTGATGACAACTCATGGTGGCAACCAGAAAATTGACTTATTTTGTTGAGCAAAAGTAGGATAGAGGTGGACCGAGTATAACAGTGATTAACCGTTGTACATTAAAACTAAATTTGGCTAAATGATTCACTTGGGATGATTTTTGTCATATTTAGTTGTTAATGATTACATTTGTGCTTCATGATGACAAAGTGACAAAGTGACGAGACCGGGATCAAGTTGGATAAAGAATCATGAAACTTAAAGGCTAGATTTGGAATTAATTTTTTGTGATTACGGAGTCGATCGGGTATCACTTATTTGAGATTGAAGTGGCATTTTACGAAGGCGTGTTATTATTTTATCTTGAGGTCGGGGTTGGTTGGATGCATGATTTCAATGATAACTTGCTCGAGCTTAATTTAAGTTGAAGACTTGGTTTATCTAGTTTCCAGCAGTCAAGGGGTGGATGGTTGAAGACCTGGTTAACTATCACTTAAAAGAGTTACATTGTAGTACTCAGTGTCATACGTTTAGTCGTTGTGGATAATCGTAAGAGGTGATGAAAGTCTCATACTTTGGCCAAGGGTATTGAGTACTTAGAGATTTGCTTGGAGCACAAATTCTCTGCACCGTTCTTCCAACATTAGCGCAAGCTTAAGTCACAAGAACAGGAAATTCTACTTTAGTATTAAGTTTGGTATATCTGGTTTACTTCATCAGTGGTTACTTCAAAAAGCCTACAAGACGGTTGGTTAAATGATAGCCAGAGAGAGGTTATGAGTAGAGATTTAATCAGCAATTGATTCTCACGGGTTAGATCTGAGCTAATTTATTCCTCACACAAGTACTCAAGTAAATGCGCGTCCAAGGTGTTGCTGACTCCGACATGTTGAAATCAGCAAGGGGGAAGGAGAAGATACATCCTTGAGTCTGTGCCTTTCTTTTCTTGATTCTTGAAAGCTTGACATGGAGCATCTTTCTTGAATTTTTTTAAGTTAGGCCATGCCGGGAAGACAAATGTCCTAACCGCAGAGAATATCAGCGCTTTAACTATGGTTTTTTGGTGCATTTCTTCAGACAAATGGGGGAAGTGATACCTTGAGAACTTTTGTATGCATTATTTGACTTTCCAGGGGGAAGCGGTGTGAGAAGAACTACTCAAGCGTGAGAAGATACGTTGCTGATCCAGATAATGCTTACCCCAAACGATCAATCACTAAGCTTATTCTTAAAGGAGCAGTAATTTTTGATGTGGTATTCTACCAATTCCGCTGTGCACTTAATTATTCTGAGCTTGTAAGTAAGCTTTGAAACTGCTCAAGAGAGGATTGCTAGTTTGGGGGGAAGCTTTGACTGAATCAGCAACGTATCTTCTTACGCTTGAATAATTCTTCTCACACCGCTTCCCCTGGAAATTCAAATAATGCATACAAAAGTTCTCAAGGTATCACTTCCCCCATTTGTCTGAAGAAATGCACCCAAAACCCATAGTTTAAAGCATTGATATTCTCTGAGGTTAGGACATTTGTCTTCCCAGCATGGCCTAACTTTAAAAAATTCAAGAAAGATGCTCCATGTCAAGCTTTCAAGAACAAGAAGGGCAAAGGCTCAAGGGCAAAGGCTTTGATACCAATTATAGAATTATGTAATCTTATGATCAAACCAAGAACAAGAGTGAGATGTGGGTTGTGAAGTTAGAGATAGAATGGATGGAAAAATGGATGAAGTGCATTATGATGAAATGTTACAAATGGAACAACCAACCCCTCTCCAAGGCTAGGAGAGGGCTTATATACTACATGTTGTGGCCGACCTATGGGTTCTAATGGGC